>VZTO01028102.1:775-33679 GCA_013400615.1 Syrrhaptes paradoxus | reverse complement strand
TTCTTTTTTTTTTTCCTCTTTTTTTTTACAATGTCTGGGCTACTCACAGAATGTTTTACAATAGTGATCAAATCTGATGCCCAGAAAAACTGTGGGAATTGAGGCCCATGAAATCTTGTTTCAACTGCTTTTATATTTGCTGTCGGAGATGGATATCATTCTTAAAAGGAGAAGGGCGTTACTTTGGCTCTTAGTGTATTGCTGATCCCTCCCTTGTGCGCTTGTCTCAGGAGAAGTAAGAATAATTGTATAGCTTAGCCCTCAACCAGTGATCAGTAAAACTATTTATTGGTCATCGCTCTATACACAGTAACAGTGCAGTCTGGGAGCCTGTAAAACCAGGAAAGAGTTTCCCAAACTGGAAAAAGAAGGGCAGCTATCTGCCCCAGGCCCCTTATTATTGTGCTTTTTAATAATTAAATAGGTTGTTGGAGCTTTCAATTACTTTCCACTGCACTTTGCTTGGATTCCAGAGGAGGGAAGTAAAGGTAATAATTCAACAGTTTCAAGGCAGGAACAAGGCAGTTAGCTGGGAGGAGAGGGATCTGCTACAGAAAGCTCAGGTGTTCACTAGTAACTAACAACCAGCACTTGAAATTAGGGAAGAGAACAAATCTTAAAGCAATAAATACAAGAGCTCTTTACATTATTTAGGGCTTGTGACTCATGCCGAGTACTTTTTTCTTCAGAAAGTAGGCCATTGAAATCATGAGGGCTATTAGTGGCACATAGGACTTTCTTGTGAAGAAGAGTCTGACTCATACAGTTGAATTTTTGATGGCTTACAATAAAAAGAAATGATCCAAATCCTCTGATCATTCTATTTCAAAGCCCA
The DNA here is from genome assembly GCA_013400615.1 of Syrrhaptes paradoxus. Lineage (NCBI taxonomy): Eukaryota > Metazoa > Chordata > Aves > Pterocliformes > Pteroclidae > Syrrhaptes > Syrrhaptes paradoxus. The sequence goes on along the minus strand of VZTO01028102.1, from coordinate 32,844 downwards.
ATATACCATAAAGAGTGTTAGTAAAGGGTTTTTTTTATGTTCAATTAAATATTTTAGTGTGTTTATTTTTGCTTATAGTGTAATGTTCTACAGTGACTGCATGTAACTTATGTTTAGTTTTCTTTTTTGAAAGAAAAAGCTGTAAAAACTGTTTTAAAAGTAATTTTCTAAAAGTGTACTATAGAAATAAAGTGTAGAAAGCTGTGATTGCACTGCTTCAGAATCTATTACACACATTCTGGTGCCGTAAACTCCAGAGGAATGTTGTGTGGTAGAAAAGCAACAGTTAAGCCACCTATGAGAATATGGGTTTTTGTAGCAAACTCCCTGAGAACTGTGTCTTCTAACTTGGGAATGTTTACATTTTTAAAAAGCACTGATCTAATTAATCTGTGGTCACTGTCAACAAAACTCAGAGCAATAGTCACTGTGTGAACCATCAGAAAGGAAGCAGTCAGATAACCCTGAAACAAGCTGCCTAGCCCAGATGGGTGGTCTTGCAGGTTGTCACTTGGTTTGCCCTTTCTGTTTACATCACTTAGTTATTTTTTCCATTAGAGAAGGCCTTTGGATGCAGGGCTGATTGGTGTGTTTTCTTAGTTTTGTATCCATTCATCATGTTCTAAATATTGATTCTGCAGCTAGAGTCCGGTGTCACTGACATGCTGGTTACTTGAATCAATAAAGGATATTCTTGTTACTAGGCTGATAGGATCTGGATGTCTGTGACCAGCCTTTTATTTTACTGCTCAGGCCATTACTATTTGAGATAAATTTTCTTGTGAAGGACACAATTTTTAAGATACCTGCACACTCAGGATGAACATACTATGTTCAGAGTTGAGTGGGAAACAACTTTTTTGTCCCTCAATCTGACATCTCTTTCACCTCCCTCATCCTACTGCAGATTTCATGGAGGCCTTGAGGAAAAAAGGACTAAAGCTGAGACAGTAGGACAGACAGTAACCTAGGATAAGCAAATCAGAAACTTGGAACTTGCCAGATGACTACTTCAAGTAACATATTTTTTAAAAGCAACGTTAAACAAATAGCTTGCAGTTACATTGTCTGCATGCCTATTGTGGAATAAGTGAAGATCTTTCTTTCTCTTCCAAACACACACACGCAAATGCGTGCACACATACGCACACACACTTTCACTCACCTAATATTACATTTAGAGGAGATTGTTTCCAGCTTGGACTCCCAAATGTTTCCATTGGGAGACAGTAAATACTCCGTTTGGGTAGCATGAGATTTCAGTGTATGTGCACTCACTCTTTAATGAGATAAAACACAAGCTGAAGGTCTGAATGGGTCTTGGATATACTTACAAATTAAACGCTGAACCATATGTCTAAGAAGCAAAACTTCACTGTACTGGAAGAAAAAATTGGGCAAGGAAAATATTACAAATGTCTGTTTCAATTTTGTGAGTTTTTAAAGTAGATTTTTACTGGTAAACTATATTTCACTTAAAATTAAGAAATCAGTGCAGATAAATGAACATATATTTATGTATGTATATATATACACATATATAACCCATGAATTTCATTCCACAGAGGAATGGTCCCTTTTAAGATGGATGAAATTGCAAAGAAATAGTTTTACCTGTAAAAAATATCCACACCAAGAAGCTGAGAGATTTGGTTTTGTTAAACTGCAGCATCATTAACAGCAAAAACCTAGTCTGTAGCTACTTTAAGGTTCAGCTTTTCCCATTTTCAACCAAAACACTTATCTGTTGACTGAGATACTGACTCACTGTGAGTAGCAGGGAAAGGAGGGGCCCAGCTGGGATTCCTCGACTTGCCTACTGGAACGGTGCCACTGAATAGAGTGAGAGAGAAGGAGCAAGAAATTTCAAACTAGTTCTAACAGTTAAAATTTAGTTTTGTGTGTGAAAAGCCAATTCGGTTCAAGCCAATTGCAAAAGTCTGCAAACTTTTCAGACAGTGTTCAACAGCTTTGTTTCTCAAATTTAGTGGCAAAATTTCTCATTAAATGCAAACACATTTCATGTCAAAATGTTTTCCTGTCGAAAATACCATATATGTTTGATAAAAATGATCCTTCTTGGTATGTGTAAATGTAAGGAAAAGCATCTTTATATTTTCAAAGTTTTTTTAATATCAGTTTTCTAAAAGGAAAGAGTTACGAGATCCACATGAGGGTCTGCGATACTAAGTTGGGGCCTACAATGAAGATTTAGAAAAAGGCAGAAAGAAAGGATGGGGACAAGCTTTTTATAATAGTTCAAATGTTGGACTGAAGCCTTAGTTGGGTGCTTTGTCTAAAAGACTTCACTTGTAACTAACTCATTTCCGTATAGTGAACAAATTAATGCATTTGCTTTTGAGTACTGGTATGGTCAATATGTGATCATTCTTGTTGATAAATGGACTCTTAAAAACTAAGTGAAAAATTCATAAGAGCTGAGTGTTTGAGAATTCAAATAAATAATTTGTCAGGAAACTGTAACCATCTGTCAGTTACTTGCACTGTTAGGCTTTTTCTTCTTTTTTTCCCAGGCCACTAAAGAAGACGGCCAAACTGCCAAAACCAAATAAAGAACATACCTTCTGGGCTTTTGATCAAAATAAGTGAGAAGATGATCAGTCACATAAAGAATAAAATTAAAATCATAAAGAGATTACTTAGATTGTCAAAATTGATCACAGATTTACACTATAGAGACTAAAAGTACATTCCTCAGTTATTCTATGTCAACAGCCATTGTAGATGGCAAGAAACATTCTCCTGCTCTATTCCGCAATTGGCTTTGAAAAAACTTAGGCCAAAATGGAAATAACAGGTGTTTGATATGAAACAGCTATTTGAAAATACTGGCATCTCATTACAAATGACCTGACTTTCCAAGGTGTAGACTCGCAGGAGAAACCGCTCAGTCCCTGGCTCCTTTGGAATTTAGATGCTATATCCTGCTTGGAAACTGCACCAGCTCCTGACAGGTTGAGGCTGTTTCTCTACTTTGTTACTCACAGAAATGATACAGAGAATCCATGATGTAAGCAGGCAGCATAGACCAGCTCAGGTTCAACACTGCTAGCTCAAATACCAGAAGCAGCATTACCACCGAGAAACAGGAGACAGCAGCCTGTGCAGGCTTGTTTCAGCAAGCACACTTCTGCTGCTCAGGGTAGGAATGGTCTCATCTACTGCAGACATCCACATTTCCTCCCCAGACACTCCTGGGGTCATGGCGATGTGAGAGGAGACAATATACATCTTAGGGACTAATTCATCTGACTTATTTTAGACATTTATTTTAAGAAGAAATCAGGGATGTCTATGCCTGGGGAATGTGCTGTGTATCAAAGAAAGGTTTTCTTAAACCTTACACGGTGTGTGCTGCATGGAGATTCAGCGAACAGGGAATCAGCCTTCTTGCCTGTAGGCCATTAACGCGTCTAAGGGAAAGGCTGCTAATTACAGTGGGTCACTGCTGCAATTAGAAGTTTCTTGATTTAAGGTTGTGATTGGTTTATTATTTTTTTACTTTAATTTCTTTTTCTTTTTTTAGAGTCAGATCCACAAAACACCCACATGATGGATATTTCCTCAGCAATGTATGATATCTGGCCAGTTAAAAAAAATCGTATTTGACAGACAAGACAACAGCTACAGGCTTTGTGTGGTCTCCTCTGTTTGGCATATACTCAGACATGAAGCTGCTATTTGTAATACTGCAGACCTCTAATACTCTAAAATCTTTAGCATCCTCACTGTAAGCATTAAATGTTTTTAGGTTTTCAGTGTTTGGAAATCTTTCTAGCAATAAAATACAGACTTTTAATGTATTTTTTCAAGGTATAGGTAATTGTGTTGTCCAGTTTTGGAGTCTTTGATATTTGCTTTTGACTAGTAAGGACAGAAAATTACCTCTTCCTTCATTTGCTTCTGAGTGAAAAGTGAGATTCTTGCATACTCCTCAGTTTTAGGAGCAGCTACCTTCAGCAACTAAAAATTATCATGAGAAATGAAGCAAAATAATCAGAACTGGCAAAGCTGTTTCCCCACAATATCACAAGATTGTATAAAGAAACCACACAACTTTAATTTTCTGAAATATCTGCTTTACTGTGAACAACTTAAGCATGCTCATGTAAATTAAGTACAGAACTTCCTTCTGATCCATCCGTTAGGATATCTTCAGCACATTTTTAATCTTCATTAGGAAGCCATAAATAGAAAGAATAGTGCATAGCCATTTAGCTTTTAACATTTTTAGTAAAATATTTATTCTAATGTTCTCCTTTAGCTTCTTGAAGTGATATAGGTGTCTGAAGATACAGAAATAATGTATTGTGGAGCCTCTGCCAGTTAGACCATTAAGATTTTCAAAAGCATGCTCTAGGATAACGTATGGCTCAAGGAAGTGTCTAACTATGTGTAAAATGGAGAATTTTTAAAGTTACCATCTCAGCTGCTCACTAAGTATTTCAATGGGAAGGCAAGGGGCTTACTTTCTTCTTTCTGAACGTGGGGGCATCACATCTGAGAAAATCACCCCACATCTATTTAATTTACATTCTAGATCTGAGATCATTGCATATGGGCACCTCTCTGATCCTATAAATAATGACTTCACTTTCAAATGTGCCATTTCCAAACATTGACACAACCATTATTTTTTTCATGATCTGCTATTGTGATGAAATATCACCCAGCTTTGGCCTCAGTCCCATGGATAGGAAAATATTTTAAATTTCTAGTACTGCTAAAAAAATAAATATAGGAAAAGAGACAAATAGTTTGTAGAAAGCTATGTGAAATAAGTCCTAGTTCTTATATCAGGCAATATGGAAACAGCTTAAAAGCCAACAAAATATGAAATAGAAAACATTATATGATACAGTATCTATCGGGTACTTACCTTACACAGCAGACTATGTAACTCCATTGAAAGCATTTTGATTTTCCTGTAGTGAGTATATTTTAGAAGCATTTATGGATTCTACGGGAAAGAAAAAGATATACCTAGCAAATAGATGTATCAACTGAGATACAAATTCTTGCCTCTGCCTCAAGCTTCATGTGCAATATTGGGAAAATTAGGAAAATAATGTTGCTGTTCTTGCTATGCTTGTCTTAACAGCCCTAACTTGTCCACGACCACGTCTGCATGAACACCCCAGTATCACGCTCAACACCAGCTGTAGGAGCTGTCTCCTGAGGCCCACCCAAGTTCTCCAGTCCTGGTAGTCTTACACGGTAGAAGGTGAATACAGTACCATGGCCATGCTTAATGGCTGCAGTGCTGCAGTCTCTAGATTTAATTTTTCAACTCTTAAACAAAATGTCCTGTCCTTTTTCTTTTCCTATTTATATTTTATTTTGACCTTGCTAGAAAGACATAGAACAGATGTCTGCATTGTTCTGCAAGGTGCCTTTTGGTACCTTTCTTACTAAAAGTTAGTGTAAAATCAGCTCAGGGACAAGTTAAATATAGTAGATTGTCTTCATAATATGACTACTGAAAATTAGTATCAAAGACACCTGCTGAACTGGAAAAAACTCTGCAAACCATGGCTACATAGATAGGTATGTGCTAGTAAATTCTATGTGTCCTTTTTATCAATGTCTAAAGAGTGTAGGCTTGTTATTGTAAGCATAGCCAGATTCCAGTGCATTCACATGGAGAACCAGAGTAACTCCTGTTTCCTTTAAGTATTCCAGTAATTTCTGACTGACAATCAGAGATGGACAAACTAAATGGCAAAAACTTGAACGGGTTTAATTGTTTTCCCTCAGGTATTATCTAAAGTGTTCCATGGCCAACATTTCTCTACCTTCAAATTCTCCCTGAAGATTTTCTCTGTACTGGAGAAATCATTAACATTCTCTGTTCTGTTCAACATCTCTACAAACCTTTTGCAGCAGTATGGACTGATTTATCAGCAGTCAATGTCCCTGGAAATTCACAATTAATTCAGGTCTGTATCAGACAGAAACTACATCTTCTCTACCTTCCTCAGAGCCTGACTGAAACAATAAAGTGCTTTTTAAAAGATGGGGGCAAATGGAAGGAAGGAAGGAAGGGAGGAAGGAAGGAAGGAAGGAAGGAAGGAAGGAAGGAAATGAGGGAAGACCAGTCAAGGGAGGAAAGAGCACTTGTTTTCTCTGAACTTCACAGTCCTATCTGGAAAGCTGCCTCATGATGAAGTCAGTACCAAAATGGGAATCCTTCTCGGCAGTGCTACCGAATGTCTGAAAAAGATAGTTTTCATCTGCATGGGCCAGAGTATCATCTCTTTCAACCAGAACCCCTACCTGCCTCTGCTGGCACAGAAATTCTTCCCTTTCAGACTTGGTTAATGCCGTTCTCCATTCCCAGGAATGAAGGAATGAAGTTTCATAAACCAAGAAAGCCACTATTTGTTTGAAGCACAACAGCAGGCTACGCTTAGTAATATCCTTTTATGAACACACCACCATGACTTTTTTCTCTGACCACACTGGTCACAGAGGGGGATTTAGGGCCTCCCTCATGAGGTTTTGGTGTAGACACGTAAACCAATATTTGATTTTTTCATAATTATTATAGTTTTCAAAGGAAATAAATTGGTTATAAGGTATCTAAGACTATTTGCAGTCTTTTTTCCAAAGTAGAGACTGTAATCTCTTGAGGAAAGGGGGTAAGAAGAAACCCGGGAAGTGTTCACAGGGACACATGGAAACTCCCTGAGGATGGAGGGGACTTGTTGTAGCAAGAGGTGCAGGTTTATCTCAGAGTATTTTTTCTAGCTGCAGGGTGCTCCTTTGAGGATTGTGTCCTTCAGGCCTTTGAAACAGTTTCTAATCCCTGTCTACCCCCTAGCTCAAGATAATTCAATGAAACACTGTTAGCAAGGTGAGGGTTAGGAAGCGGAGCTTGTCGGCCGGGAGCTGGTAGACGTGACTCACTGCTGAGTGGATCTGGTCCAGGCATGAGCCACCTGGGAGAGAAGATATGTGCGTGCAGCCCACCCCCTGGGAGAGCACGGCTGCAGGCCTCATCACTTTTGGAACAAAACAGTGAAATTCCCCTATTTAATTTATGGCATGTCTATTCTACAGGCCACACTGGAGAATAGGATTAGCCCAAGGTAGCTGTAAAGGAGCCAATCCACGCACAAGGCAGCATGACCACCGCAGGATACAACTCAGAGGTATGAGCTTTGCTTCTCAGAGATGCATAATGGCCCGAACTGCGCTCCAGCCTTGCTTGTTTAAAAGCTGGTTTGGGTATTTTTTTTTCCTTACCTGAGCTTTTACTCCATTTCACAGACTGAAAAAAAACAAGGCCAAATAAATGAATCAAACCATGTTCTCTAGACTGGGAAGACATGAAATAAGAGAGAGAGATTTATTGGTTTTAATTTTTAAATCTTGGGAGGTGATCAAAACCTATGCTGATGAGACCATATAAGTAGCTAGATAGAGACAGTAAATATCAGGAGAAGCAATGATAAATCATGCTCATGCTTTTATTGGGACAAATCCGGAGTTTGTATAGCTGAATTATATGCCAGAAAATTTCAAAGTTGAGTGTTTAGAAATAAGTACCTATATCCATGTGGGAATCAGTGAGAACTGTGAATTCTCAATACCTCTGAAAATTGCTTTCACATAGATACAATTTATAGGACTACCTTCAGACACTGAGCTTTGAAAACTTTGGCCGGGATTCCTACCTATTTATTGTTTCCTGGGCCAAAAAGAGTGATGAAAGTAGCTGGCTTTTTATTATTATTTCCATATGCAATATATTTATAAGAATATTTATGCAAGGAATGTTACAGAAATTCCATGCTTTGTTTCCTTTGTGAAAGATACCTTCCTCATAAGAAACACATTATGCTTGGTCAAATATTTCTCTCTATGGGAGGATTAGATCTATAGAACTGTGGGGTTCTCATTTATCAGAAGCACTTAATTTATCACCTGGCTTTTATTAAAAAAAAAAAGAGAGAGATCTATTCTGTTTGGACAGCCACTGTACACTGGATTTAGGAGATTAAGGTTTACTCTAGAAAAGTGTTATTGTGAGATATGATATGAATAGCATGACATCATTTCTGGCAACACAGTATCAGTGAGTGAAAGGAAAAAAATCCAACATGCAGACAGCTTTCCGATAAAAGGAAAGAGTTCTATATCCATTTCAAAATTTACTGTGCTTTAACATTGTATATGTCATATACCAGTCTAGAAATAAGAATAGACAAAACAGCAATAAATTCTTCAGAGGGCATTATTTGAAAATATACTGATGTTTCGAAGTGTGGGAGAAAGAGGAATTTAGGGTAGATTAATGAGGAGCCAGTGGGCTTGGATGTATTTTCTTACTTACCCAAAAGTTAGGCACTTCCAACTTTTACTTTAAACCTTCGTATGGATAGAGTACTTAGGATTTGGGTTTTTTTTTAAATAATCAGTGATATGTCTTGCTTTGACCATTTTTATGACCTTGTTCTAACTTGCATGACATCACTGGAGGACATATTTACCCAAAAATTTGTTCATTCTAGTCACTATATTCTCCTCTAAATCAGAACAACCTTTTATTAAATCATTCTGGTTATTATACTAAATAAATTGATTTGCATGGAATAAATAAATATGAACTTCCTATCACAAAGTATATTTAGTTAGACAAGACTTTATTCTAGTTAACAAAATTTTTGGTTTACTTATTTTTTGTCTTCACTATACATTTTTAATAAAACATTTTCCCTACTTTTAAAATAATTTAGAATCACTGCAGAAACGTATGTCAGGATATTATCTGGTTTATCAATATTAAATTCCTCCCCACCCCAGTCTGGTGTTTTAGATTCATTGGACTTAAGGTGCATGAGGTAGTTTCATGAACAGTACTGTTACTGGGTGGTCTTAACAGCAGAAATGGTGAATGCACATAAGGAAAAAAAAAGGTACATATATCTTCCTGAGTTTTTGGACTGGAGATACACAAGTAGCGCTGTATCCTTAAAAAAGCTGAGAGGTACCATTGGTTCTAACTTTGGTGCTAAGAGGTGTAACAGGCATACTAAGATATATTCTATGCCCTGATGTTTTTAGCAGGAGAAATATGTGACTTCATAGTTGTAAATTCAATGACAGACTGTTTTTGTCAATTTTGTAGTTTCAGTGTCTTAGTTACCAGGTCACATTGCCTGCACTGTGTATCACAACACTGAGTTTTAGTTGTTGAGTTCCTATTTTCAGTTTATATTCAGAGATTTCACTAGATTCAGCTTTACACGCGTTTAGTATATCCCCTAAATGAGTTTTTCTTTACTTTGGTACATTGTTTACCATCCTTGAGCCTAGCAGCATCCATGCAGTATGTCTATGAAGTATAAGTATTCCTTACAACAAAAAAGTTGTAGATATACATCCACCCCTGCAGTTCAGCTGAGCTCTTCAGATGTAACTGATTAATTATATAATTTCTGTGTCAAGTTATTCTCCTATATCAAAATGATGTGAAAGGATTTTATATGTCCTGTGATCTATTTATCAATGTCTTCACCATGTATTTTAACAATATTTGACAACTTCCTTGCATTCCTAGGATTTGTTTATATATTGCTTTGTCTTATGTTAATATTTGCAATCCTCTCCTTTATGTCAATTAACTGCAAGGACATCTATCTAGACACAGTGTACTCAAGTATAATAAAGAAAAGAAAAATACTTCAAGATGCTAACAAATTATAACCATGCCCAGACATAAACCAGATGTATGAGTGATAAACACAGAGATACACAATTGTCACCACCCTTCAAAATCACAATTTAAAGTGTCTCCACCCTTGACCTGTGATAATAAGCCTTTTACTAGGGCATAAAATAGATGGAAATCTAGCCTTGTGTTTTCTTATTGGGTTTTTGAAAAGTTTTTCTTTTTTTTTTTTTTTCCTTGTTACTTCTTTAGTAGCAGCATCTCTCACACTATCCCTAAAAGTGCTAAGAAGAGTGGGGAAACAGAAGTGGCTAATGGAGTTGTGGCTGCCTGTTAGCAAGGCTCAATGCAAACATGTGCTTCAGGTTATGAAATGGAGAAACGCTCTCACTACCACACAGCCTTCTTCCTTCACTCACTGTTTCACAGCTGTGTTTAGTGCTGGAGAATATATGTGCTGATACAAGCCAAGAGCACACATAGGCCAAACACATTTTATCCATGCTATCTAGTAACAGCACAGTTCCTAAACAGATCTCCAATTTTGGAAGACTGATTAATTTCTAAAAACAATTTTGTCACCTTTGATTTGATGACAGTGGAAGTACATTGATTTTTCTTCAGCAATCCAAGGAAAACATATAACATTTAATGAAAAAGGGTATTTTTTTAATTTTTAACCTCTGTGAAGCAGTTCTTGTGAAACATGAAGTCAAGCAATATCATCTGGATTTCAGGTTTTTTTATAACTGTAAACCAAAAGCAGATTCTTTAAATGAAGATTGGTTGGTGTTTTGTTTTGTTTCCTTTCACCTGGAAGATGCATTTTAGTATAGTGGTTTTCGACCTGTACGCTGTGTGTCCCTGGTGTTCCAAGTAAAGTCATGAGGGTTTAGAAAAGTGATTAAAGAGAGAAAAAACAACTTTCAAAGTGCTTTACTTCACCATACTTCTACTGTGGTTGCTGGGATCTGAGTCAAAAAAGATTTCAAAGTTTTGGTTCAAGAAAGAGTGTTAACCAGAAGTCTTGAGGTCTCTGCTGAGCATGTTAGAGATTCAGTACCTTCCTTCTGAGCTTTCAGGCTGTGAGCATTGGCTGTGCTTCATATGACCTTGGACCAAATTTCAAGCATAGTAGTTCATAATTCTACAAGGAAATCCTAAAATTGGTTTCTCTAATATAGGTTTTCTCAAAAGTGAGAAAACAATAAAAACTTTTTTTTTTTTTTTGTCAGAGTTTAGCAATGGGATAGTCTGGTTGTACTTTTGGATACATCTTTAAATGATCTGCATTAATATGAAGTATAGAAAGAAAAAAGTATCTAAACAAAAAACCCTACTGTGAGCTGATAGTGTATGGCTAATACATGTAATTCATCCAGTCCATACTATAAGTAAATGCAGTACAAGATAATTCTATGAAGGTAAAAAAGCTGAGCAGTTTTACTTGAAAAAATTATTCTTGGATCAACTGCTCAAAAGAGTCAAACTAAATCCCAAATTCTGTTTTGAATGTTGAACTAAACAAGTGAATTCAGCTCTCAGACTTAACAGTGATTGAGTTTATTGTGCAATGGAAAGAAAAAACTCACTGATAATTTTCTTGGAAAGTTGTTAAGTATTAATCAAATTTGAGTGTTACTAGTCTGTCACACTTAAAGGAGGTAACTCCTTTAGGACATGAGATGCTTAAAGGCCAAAAGGGATTCCCATCCCTGAATACTTATATCGGTGCATTTGCATTTAGGACTTAAATCCATGAGAGGCAAAGAAAAGATTTCAGATTCATGACTCACCTTAACATTTCTTATTTAAATATCATGTTACTCAGCAGGCTGGACATTGTACCCTGTTTTGTTTACTAGCAGAGACATCACCATAGTGTCTGGTGCCTATATGTCTGGATGGAATGGCAAAATTAAGCTGGAGCTCCTGAACTGAATCTGGATGCTGCCAGCATCAAGAAGCTGCCAACACAGGCATTGCACACCAAAGACAGGATGAGCTGCATTTCCAGAAAATCAACAAAAATGCTACAACTTTTAATCCTTTAAAAGATGACTGTATCATTTCACCCAGTGCAGACTGCGCATATCTGTTGTTCAGAGGATATTATGTAAACTGCCAGAGTCCCCGTAACACCAGGGATAGTTAAATGTGTAAACAGAAATAATTCTATATTTAAACATTATAGTTCTTCTGGTTGTTAAACTATCATTAGAAAGGATGGAATCTGGTTTACAAGCTCCACTGTTGTATTTCTACACTGTGGGTGGTAGAAGCCAAGCCATTTTAAGACAATAAAATTTCTTTGTCAAATACATTGTAGATGGCTGTTTATATATAGCAAGATTTGCCTCTCACCTTCTGAACCTTCAGGATAGAACAGGGATGAAATGGATATGTTGTTTTTAGTTATTGTAGCAGCCTGGAAAGTCAGAACTTAAATCTGCTGACTTGGCTGTGGTTATTTGCCAGTTCTTTCCCTCTGTTGGAGAACTAGCCCTAGTTTCTTCCTGACTACATAAGACATGCTGAAAGATGTCTCCTTTAATACCACAGAGTATGAAAATGAAAAGCTGGAGCCCTGTATGGACATACAGATGATTTTCTCTCTAAAAATAATATCAGTTATTGAGAGAACAATTTTTTGCTACATAAGTTGAAAACCTACTGAAAATACTGTTGTGTGATGACAGTATTTAGCATCTTTCTGTGGTCCCCAAATACACATGATATTTGTCAAACAATTTACACTTTAATTGAAAGCAAAATTGATCAAAATATACTGACAAAATCTAATCTATTAGTAAGATATTAAGTCTAAAATCCAGCAAAATTTCAGCTGTCATGTATCAATGCTTAGATAGTAGGCTGAGACCCTTTGAAAAACCGGGGTCCCAAATTCACAGAAGGATTCAATCATGTTATTGTCATTTAAAATGGTTGCTTTTTAACAGAAATCAAACAAACACCTTTGTGGATTTGAGCCAAATCACCTTCACAGTTATTTGCAGCAGTTGAATCTCAGATTCACAGAAGTGTACCACCTCGCTGTGCAATCCCTGCAGAGTTACCTTTTGAAGACCATTCAGGAAAAGAGAAACATCAGCAGAAATCCAGCTCAAATGTGCCTGCAGCAACACAATGCATGTGCCTTGATTCCTTCCCCCTTGATCGTGCAGCCTAACAGGATATAGGAAATAGGAGTAGAGAAATTTCTCTTGAGGGAAGGGAATTGCAATTAAGTTTTGAACGTGCAGACCAGGATGTTTATTTTAAAACATGTTATCAACCCACCACTTTACTCTGTAATAGCCTGGTGTTTAGAGTCCTTATCCAGCACTGAGACAACGAATTGATGCCCTCCTGACCAAATCCTTGGAAAATGTGCTGACGTTCAAGGGTTGCTCTGAATGAGGACATTCTGCTGTGCTGGGTGGAGCACTCTGCAGGAAGGACTATGAGATTTGTGATGTCAGAAGAACAGCTAAGAGGTCACTGACATGGGAAAAAGCAGTCCTAGACACTTGCCTCTGCTCACAGATTTATCTCTCCTCTCTTCCTTCTCCTCCTACTCTTCAATAGCTGTGTTATGTAAAATACCAGCAATGAAGCATTTGGGGAGATTATGGTATTTCTGGGTCTAGTTGCTGTACCCAATGGAGAAACATGGAGATTCTATTTTTGGAGTTATTTGTTTATGAAAAACACGGAATAAAGTTTTATTTTAATGAATGTTTTGAGAAAACATATACTAGATCATGTATTTTTTCTTATAGGCATAATTCTGCCTCCCTGACATGAACAGTATTATTTAAACAGGGTACTGACTAAAATAGCATTTACAGTACATGTCAATTCATGTCAGTGCTTCTTTATTTTTGATAGCTTTAAATATACAGCTGACATAACTCTAACTTAGACTCTAGCCTAGCAAGTTTAATACTTGTGAGGTTTCTCTGATCTGTTTAAGACGACTTATAAAAGGAAAATATCCATTCCACTGCTATATCTAAGGCAACATAAACACCAGCATTACAAAAAAAGAAGAGCAAGCTAGGGTTTGAAGAAAGTACATCAAGTCCTTTCCTCATATTTATCCTAGAAGACACACGTAATCACTGAATCAAGACACACTGTTCTTCATACAAATAATCCATATCTATTTGTGGTGAAGTCTTTTGATAATTTCTGAATTTTTCTGAAAAATGAGCACATTTCTCACATGAAGTATGAAATCAGGCCAGGGCAAGTTTTTTTACTGAAGTGAAATATGAATTCAAGCATCTGTGAATCAATATATACAATCAAATGAAGCTTCTTATCTGTTTTCAGCTTTGTAGTGATGTACTTGCAGTTGCATCAAATTTATGACCTGATCAGTTGTCAACAATTCGTTATTGCAACTTGTATTCATTGAATTCATTATCTTATAAAGTTCAGCACATGTAAGATCAGATTGCTCTCATTTTAAGATTGCGTTGTTAAAATTTTTAAACTCATTTGAAAGAAAACTAAATCATATTCAATCATTGAAAGATCCTCTTTATCATTCCCATCTTAGCTTCCTAAAATGATTTATTAACTACATCTAATCAATCTTCCTCTAATGTACAACAGCAACTTTTAGTTGCTGAAAACATTACCAGTAAGTTTTCAGTTACTGGGTATGGAGATCTCTGTTCAGACAGGGCACAGCCCTCAACATTTCCATTAATTTGAAACTGATTTTGGTTTGTGTTTTTTTTTATTTGGCTAGTTGTGGCCTGGGTTTTTTTGGGGGGGAGGAGGGGTCTTCTGAATGCATTTATGAAACGAAGACTAAGAATGGAAACTTGGTTATCAAATGTTGACTTATCAACCTATCTGATCAATCTTGGCGTAATTTGTTGACTTTGGAGTGAGGAGAGGCGCAGTCAGCATGTGAGAGATGAAAATGGCTGTCTGATGTAACAGAAAGATGTTGTGGACTTGGAGGGAATGTGACAAGATCAATATCAATGAGAGCAGAAGATCTCAGATTAGAAAAAGGTTTTGCTCCTACAGTCACACCTTCACTTAAAATTCAAGTGCTTATCACAAGAAAACAAATTTCTCAAAGTTTGATGCATGCCATTAAACAGAGCTCCAGAGACATCAGTCCTATTGCCAGCTATGCCAGGTAGCTGCTTTAGCAACATGGAAAAATACTTGATTCTTCTTTCAAACAGAGTTTGCTGACAGTAGTCAGACTGGTTTAGACCACTGATTACAAATGCTTACAAAACAAGGTTTCATTCATGGAAGTGTAACAATGTTAAAAGTTAAATACAGGTTGTTATGCCTCCGCTTCCCCTGCAAGAATCTGTTTAGTCTATTTAGCTTATATGCCCTTGAGGAGGAGTTGTCTGTATATAGTATTTAGAACAATGATATTTAATCCAACTGTATTACCATGCATAGTTTTAACTATAGGAATGGTCTCGGAGAGGACATTTGCAAATCCATTTGCAGAATGCTAAGCATGAGCACAAACGTTTATGGGACTTGAGCCTCCAAATGCCTGAAAAGGCAACGTAAAACGAGCAAAATTTGGAATGGCTGTATGTATGCTAGCTGGGAGTTGGTTCTGCATAAAAGCAAGGATGAAAATGGTTTTTGTAATGAATCAAAAAATCATGTCTATCTTGAATTGCTAGTGATATGTTTATTAAGTCATAGGTTTGTGTTTCTACAGAATTGTGTGGAGGTTTTTGAATGTGTTTGCTTGTCATGGCATTCAAGCACATAAGGGGCTGCCGAGCACCACTTTCAGTATGCAGTTTAAGGTAAATCCCATTAAGATCTAAACACAGAACTTTTCAATTAACACATCCCTGTAGGCTAAAACATCTTTGAAAATGGAGTTTGCATAGGGCTTGTCACAATTTTTTACTTTCCTTACATACACAGTCACTGTTTAGTCATAGAAACTTAGCTCAATGTTATTTTCCACTTGCTTATGTTTAACTCAGCTGTTATACCCAAAAAGTTTTGCTGCTGAAACAAAGGTGATTCTGAAACACAGCATTTACAGGAAAGTTGTTCTGGTTTTGGTTCCTGACACTTGGCTGTACACAGATGTATAACAGGAATCATCCATTTTAGGAAAGTGTTCTTTATAATTTTGGGAAGATAAGCTTCCATTTAAGTCAGAATTATGATCTTGTGGGTTTTCTCATTTCCCTGAATAAAATCCCTTGATAAGCCTTTATCGGGAGAGGTGCCGCTGATTTGGTTGTGAGCTGGGCAGAGAGCACTGCAGACCACGAGTGATTAGACTGGTAGGTGAGAAGCGTGGTGCGGCCGGTAACGTGGCGCTTCCTTGTAGAAATTGCTCAGTGTGTGTCAGAGGCAAAAACAAATGCTGTGCTGAGAAATATAAACCAGATTTCCTTTTGTTGGCCTGAGGATAAGAAGTGGAGAGAAGAAGAGAGAGGGGGAATACTGTAAACTGAGGCTGAAGTGCATTTTCCACAATAAGACTAGTATATGACCTAGTATAAGCTCCCTGAGGGTGAAATTCACTCTTCTGTACTGGGATAACACATGACTGGAGTTGAATTTAAAATCTCTTTTGAAGACTTTAGGGCAGCTACAGTTCTGTTCATATAATCCACTGGCTAGTAGCCCTCGCTTCCTTCTCTGTGCCTGATTTACAGTGCCGAATCCCCATGTGCATGATGACCACCAGACAAGGTAGCAAATTCAGCACATTAAGAACTAGAAAAAATATGTTCTGTAGCTTGAGCCAAGTACTGAATCTTTGTTTGTGGAGATGTTACAAAACTATATCCTTCATGCATAGTGAAGTGAGGGTGGTGCAAAGCTTGCTTTCTAAGCAAACTATATGAATATTTTGAAAGATTGAAAAATTAATGGAAAAGGCACTAGAAAACCCAGTAATGCAAAAGCAGAGCAAGAGGGAGAAGTGAAAGAAAGTTTTATCATTCATTAATGTAATATATTAAACACTTTCTCTTGCAGCAGAAAAAACCCACTACAGCCAGTTGTGTGGGCTCAGTGTGAAAGACAGAAGAATTTGTTCAAATATTTATTTTTGTGCCTATTTTTTTCACTGCTGTGAGCCATTAGAGAAGTATTTTCCCTTTTAAATAAAAATAATTTGAAAAGATTGCTTTAATAGTGAACTTTATGTATATTTTCCCAATGTTGCTGTGTTAAAACAAATTATATAGTAAGGTCAGTTTCTGTGGCCAGATCTTAAGTATACATCGCAATTTTATTTAGTGTTTATAACACTTCTATGGGCCTGATTCTGAAAGCGTAAATGACAATTCTTAATAGTAATATGGATTTCAATGAGGAAATATTAGTCAGCAAAATCTACATTCTTAATTCAATTTGCAATGTAAGAAAATGCTGTATGATAAAAACTATAACACAAATCTTTAAATTAGCTCTAAAAATGTGCCAGGCTTTTCCTTCCACTGCTTCCCTAGCGGTTATAATTCACGACCCATTCTCCCTGTGAACAACTAATGGATGTTTAAATTCCTTTAACACCAAACCTGCAATTTGAGAAATAAATACTAGTGGGTGGAATGATTCTTAATGTTTCCTTCCTCCTCCCAAGGTGTTAACATACCTCTACCTAGATGGTCACCTAATGTCTTTATTTCTTGGTTTTCTTGTTTTATCTCTTCCTCCTCAGTTGTGTAGTTTGCCATCCTCTTGACATTTCCCTTGAATTTATTACATAATTGAAGGGAAGGTCTCCTGCTTTATGGCTGCTGTCTGCCCTCCCCTTCTTTTTTTCCAAGACAACTCAATTCCTGAGTACAGGTGTGTGGTTTTTATTTGCCTTATCTCCATTTTCACAGTAAGATTAATGAGACAGCCACTTAGTGAGGTTTTCCAGGTAGGAAAGTAGTTACTAAAAGGGAATAACAAATATTTTAACTTCATTGCCTTATTGTTTAATGTCACAATACCATTCAACTGTGTGAGCTGACATCAAGACATTATTGTTCTAGAAGATGTATATGTGCTTCAGTGATGTGAAAGTATCTTCTGTCATAGTGAATCACGTCTGTTTTAAACTGAACTGTGCAAGGCCTTTCTACTCTGACACAAACCAAGGTGTTGATAAAGAATAATGTCAAGTGATTTGTGCACTGTTTTATTTCTCATCCTACTGAGACTTTTTTCCTGCACATATACTCTATTGTTCCAATCTATGTCTTAGTGATTTCTTATGTATTCTGGATTTAAAAAGTCAAAAAAAAATAATTGCGTGAACAACACTGAATCAAGATGGTTCTCCTCTGAAGAGGCTAAAGATGTTACAGGATCATATTATCTTTGTTTTCTTCCATGCCCTGTTTTAGTCTCATCTCCCTTCCCCTTCTGTCTTTTTTTCTTTTGTCTTTTGTTTTTGGTTTTGTTTTTGTTTTTTTTTTAATATAGTGTTTATTGTCAAGTAGAAATATGCAGCTAGTACATCTGGACAACTAAACCTGTAAACCTGCAGAGCACCGTTATGGTAAAATGAAAGTAGATTCATCCATTAGAGGTAGATCCAGCCCAAAGGAAGCTGAGTATACCATTTCCTACAGAAGCTGTCTACCCTTCTCTTGCTATAAAAGGGAGAAAAAATATCATTACCTTTTTCTCCACGCCTGGTTGTGAGAGAAATTACCTTACCGCTGTATTTTGCTTTGAGCTCAGTGTTGTTGATGCAGAATGGATTTACTTTGTGCAGTTATTTGTTTGAACAGTTTGGGAAATACATCTCTAAAGTCAAGTATCTGAGGAGTTACATGGAATTTTCAGTTCCACTGTAATGCTTTTTAGTAACTTAAGTTATTTTAGGGAAGAAAGGAGGTCTTTTCCTTAAATGATTTAAATATAATGTTTTCTCAAGACACCTTACACCTTTGAAGGCATAAGCTGTGTCCACTCTTCTCAGTAGTTTAGTGATCATTCAAATAGCAACATTCAACTTCATACTGCCGACATTCAGCAAATGATTCTGAGTATCCCCAGCTTGGTGTAGTGCCTATAACTTCTACAATGCCATTGGGAGTTTTCTATGACAGAATTTTTGCATGTGTGGCAGTAGTTTAGAAATTTAATTTAATATCACTACCACCACCACCTAAGTTCTAGAGTACATTTTTTATTTCTTAAAGTTTTAATTTAAAAATTAAGTGTGCTTCTACTGTAGCATGTTGTAGAATTTCTAGTACATTGGAGTCTGCATAAATGAAGTTAAACTTTCAGTTTAACATCTTGTTCATAGGTGCTTACTAATTTGTCTCAATTTTTATATGTACTTTACCTCATAATTTATCCAGAACACTTGTAATACCAATCCAATATATTTAGAGGTTGTTCTGAATAGGAAGCATGGTTCTCAGAAGCAGATGGTTTGGGACTACAAAAGGAAGGTAAGGAAACTTAATTTACCATGTGTTTATTTCATATTTTCTGAAAAATGTGTGCGCTTTAAATTGTATATCAAAGTTCCCAGAGTTTTCTGAGGAAATTTTCAAATTTGTTGTGATACTATTTTGAATTAAAAACATCTAAGTTATGCACTTGCAATACTTTGGATATTTTCCATCTATTTCCTTTAACTATGCTTTTTTATATAGTTGGAACTTCTGAAAGGTTAACAATAGCAGACACTAAAAATTCTTTTAGAGATTAAAATATCAATTAGATATGGATATGTAATAATTGCAAACAGCTTCTCAGGTGATGAATGAATCCTGTTTCTCCTTTACATCCCTCAAGGATTTGCTGGCAAACTGATCTCTGACTAATGTAGCCTTTTTCTAATCTGCATTTTATGGCCTAGGCAAACTATCATGCTAATTAGCTTACAATTTAAGGCTGAAAGAAGTGTATTGTTTTTCTGGGGAGCCCAAGAACCAAACAAAATGGATTAAAAATAAAATGATTTTCAAACACTGAGTTATGCTAAATACTGTGTTGTGGAAACGATACAGGCTTCATTCTGACTATCCAGAGAGAATTAAAACTGAGAACCTTACTCTTTGTGATGTTGATTATTTGAAGCTGGGGAATCCAGTTGAAAGGATATAGCTGCAATTTAATGCGATTAGCCTGCCATATCAAGTCATTGGATAATTGTAGACCTTGCAAGACACTGCTCTTATGGTGTTGATATGCACTGGCCTCTGGGGGCACTGATTGAAGAGGGATGATGAGAGTAAAATAGATTCGGATAAAATTAGAGACAACTTGGGCAAATAGATGCAGATTTTCTCATTTTAACACAAAAGAAACTTACCTTAGGTGAAATGGAATCTGGCTGTAATATGCTCAAAAGCTACTTATCACAAGTCCCTCTGGTATATGCAACAAACATATGGAACAAGCTTGAGGCTTAACCAGTCTACTCAAGTTAATATGACAGATTCGTTATTTTCAGCATTACAGAGAGAGAATGTCAAGATCAAAAGCTCAGTTCTGATTAGCTGGCAAATGTTCAGTATTGTACTACAGAGCGTGCATTCACATATAAGTACTTTGCTGTATTTGGAAATCAATTTGTTTCATTCCTGCTGAGGAAGTACTATGGTATCGTTTCACAAGAATGAAAGGCCCCAGTTTAATTTCTGGTCATATGATTCTGAACTCTTGTTAATCACCCATACCTCCCACAAAGCATATATCAACTCCACTGCTCTAATTCTTCTTCAGTCAGACATTACACCAATTTTGATTCAGAGATACTAGCTACATGCATACCATTTATCTAAGGATGGAACTATTCATCAAAACAGATTATTAATTTGATAACGTAGATACAAGCCACTGATATTGCTACCTATGCACAGCTCTGGTTGAGTGAATGGGATTTGTGCTATTGAAGTAAAAGCAAATTATTTTTGGGTTGCTGTTTATAATCCAAGCTTTGCAATTATTTATGCAACACTATAAAAAGTATTAATTCCCCCTACAGTCCAAGGGACTTAACTTGCCTAAGTGTTTATAAGGATCGGTGTCCAAGTCATCAATGTTTTTTATTTGAATAACACATCATGAATTGCCCACAGTCAATTAATGATGACGAATCTTGATTAATGGCATCATATATACTGCTCAGTGTTAAAGAACAAAATTACATCCTCGTGATAATCAGAAACTGCGTCTTGCTACTTTTTCCTTTTCCAGATCATTGCATCTGAGATAATAGATTCCACTAAAAAACAAAATCTGAGTTTGTCCTGATTTCATAATGAGGTGTCATAGTGTTATTTCACTCAAACATGCAAACAATTTGAATTCAAGATTAAAGAATCACAGTGTACAAGCATTATAAACTGTCATTGTAAATTTTAAAGTGTAAAAAGACCTCTCAAAGTCATTTGTGCTAATAGTTGTTTAATTCAAATCAGTAGTGATTGGAAGTTTCATTTTATTATTTCACCTCAGAATAAAAGTCAAAATTTTATTCTTATTTGCATTTAGACATTTAGAAATCTACATGGAATTTCTTAGTCTATTCAGAAATTCTTATTGTGCTCAAATTCTTGAAAACTACCTAGTCCCATTCAAATTTTTCACTGTCACTGTAAACACAAAGTTTATTAATAGATTCATAATAAAATTTGGGGCACAGGTAAAATATTGTTTTTCATATTAATCCTGCTCATAATTTGTTCCATGGAAAATCTGTTTCTCCAAAAGACATTCCTGAAAATTTACTTAGACCTAGCAAAATTGATATTTGTACATTGTGATTTCATTTTGTAAGGTATTTCATTGTCTCGCTCTATACTGCTTGATGTGTTTATTTTTAAAAATTTTTGGACATCTTGTTCCACCAATGTAGAACGGACTGTTTAGTTTTACTTTTGTATCAGTTGTTTTTGATTAAGTCACTTTTACAGTTGAAACAATTCATCCTGAGACTCTGAAGTCTTTATATAGCCATGTTAAATGTTAAGAGATCATTCTCTAGTCCTGAGTCCAGACTGCATGGAATGACTTCCATCCATACTACTAAAGCATCTCATTATCTCAAAGTACTTGACTGTAAATTACAGTAAATTACAACTAAGAATAATTACTTTGTTATCTTTTGAGCTATGCCCAGGAAATATTTGGGACAGTGCTAATTGGTCCATGTCAGAAGTTTTGAAAATTTAACAGTATGAATGATGAAGCTTCTCAGTGCTCTGAAAAGTTTTTTAGTACAATTTAATTTATCAATATAGTTTTAGCCTTAGAGAGAATAAGTGGAATGCATTTCAGGGGTCTGCAAAAAAAGAAAAATTTATTTAAAGCTGTAGAGTACTCTACGTACATAAAACTCCTAAGAGAAAGGAGCTTACATTTCCCTTTGAAAAAAGTTCATGGCTCCACAAACCATAGTTTATTAATTTGTGTATTTAGTTAATTATTTGGAGGTTTTCTGAACCTCAAATTCCTTCATTTTTGATGAACTGTATCTTAACTATATATAGTACTTTTGCTCATTTAGAATCAATTGCTTAGCTATGGAACTGTAGGAAATCTTGAGGTTCTTACAGGTTTTGAAAACTTCTTTGTTTTTCCTCCAAAGCCTTGGAATACCATCTTCATTTTTCAATTTTCATATTTGAATGTAAAACCTCAAAGCTAGGCTTCATCAAATCTGAAAGGTTTGTTCTGTGTTTGCCTCAGATCCATTACTCTCAAATTATTTTCTTGCATATTAGAAATCAAATCTGTTTTGTTTGAAACTATATCTTATCACAGAAAAAGAGGGTGGTTAGATTTTATACCGCTTCACATATTTTCTGCTTTATGGAAGAAGAACAGGGACATGAATTTTGCATAGTAAGCATTTATAGATCAAAATCATATTTTTGTAGACTCTCCTCCAAAGCCCAGATATGAACACTTAAAAGGAACTTAACAAATAAACTTTTTACAATTCCTTCACAAAATATGAATTTTACTATTAAGATTTTAAGCACTGTTTTTATTCTCTCTTCTCTTTATTTGTGATACATGTAGACATCTGTAAAAGATCTGGTATTAAATTCTTCCCTGTTTGAAGCCAAACACAGACCTCAATAAGACTGAGCTTATATCTACTCTATATCTTACCAGACTTCAAAAAGCTACCTCATGACTTTAAAATAAGTCTTGTAATTGTTTGTGATATTCTTCTTTTCTTCACTCTTGTTGCAAGGAAGTATGAAAGAGAACATCAACAGTGAAGGTTATTGGAGTTCAACAACAACAACAAAAAAACCTGCCATACACTTTGCTGTAGCAGCACCTGTCTAGATTAGTTAATAACTTAGTTAACAAAAGGGTTATTTAGATGCAACAAGCATCTGAATTACTTTTTTTTAAAAAAGAGCTCATTATATACAACCAATAAGGTACACAGATTTTTGTCTTCAGTTCAGTTCTGCATTTCTTTCAGAAGATAACAGTAAATCAATATGGAAAAAAGGTTTTTAGAGCTAGATATAAGTGTTCTTTTCTATGAAAGAGCTAAGAATAAACCTGGTGTTTCTTATGAGCTGTTCCAAAACAATGAAAATTTTTCTTCTGACTGCAAAATAACATTTCTTAATTGTGACTTTACAAAGCTGAATTAATACGAATAAAATACAGATACAAATAAAGTCTCTCATGTCTACATACATATAATCTATAAATATAAATATACTTAATAGAATCATAGAATCATTAAGATTGGAAAAGACTTCAAGGATCAATCAAGTTCATTAATAAGAAAGTAAATTGTGCTTCAGTTTCACACTATGTTCATGGCTAAAAGATATCTTGGTAATGATAGAAGAGATGCTGCACATATTCTTATATGCTTGATTTAGCTTAGTGACTGAAAATCCTTTGAGAGGACCCATAGGAACCAAGACTGTCATGACCTCTGAGAAATAAATAGAGAGTAAAGACTCACAGCAAGCACAACATGGACACATTTAAAATTAGGAGTAATATTCTAACACCTTTTAGAACATTTAGTAGAGAGTAATTCATTCCAGGGTAAAGTTAAAAGATTAGTTACTGAGTACTTTGTGGCCTTCCAGTACTTGAAGGGAGTGTATAAACAGGAAGGGGAACGCCTGTTTTCGAGGGTGGATAGTGATAGGAAAAGGGGGAATGGTTTTAAAATAAGACAGGGGAGGTTTAGGTTAGAGATTAGGAGAAAGTTTTTCACTCAAAGGGTGGTGGCACACTGATACAGGTTGCCCAGAGAGGTCGTGGATGCCCCATCCCTAGAGACATTCAAGGCCAGGCTGGATGTGGCTCTGAGCAGCCTGGTCTAGTGGTTGGCGGCCCTGCATATGGCGGGGGGGGTTGAAACTAAATGATCTCTAAGGTCCTTTTCAACCCAGGCCATTCTATGATTCTATGATTCTATGATTCTATGATTCTATATGATTCCTTAATGCCATGGTTCATAGTAAAGTAAGCAGTGATGTCAAAGACCTTTGCCTTCTCCCTGGGCTTTAATAGATATCTTCCATAAAGATCTATTCTTCCAATAGATCTCTGATGAAGTAGCACCACAACCGGAAANCAACAACAACAAAAAAACCTGCCATACACTTTGCTGTAGCAGCACCTGTCTAGATTAGTTAATATCTTAGTTAACAAAAGGGTTATTTAGATGCAACAAGCATCTGAATTACTTTTTTTTAAAAAAGAGCTCATTATATACAACCAATAAGGTACACAGATTTTTGTCTTCAGTTCAGTTCTGCATTTCTTTCAGAAGATAACAGTAAATCAATATGGAAAAAAGGGTTTTAGAGCTAGATGTAAGTGTTCTTTTCTATGAAAGAGCTAAGAATAAACCTGGTGTTTCTTATGAGCTGTTCCAAAACAATGAAAATTTTTCTTCTGACTGCAAAATAACATTTCTTAATTGTGACTTTACAAAGATGAATTAATACGAATAAAATACAGATACAAATAAAGTCTCTCATATCTACATACATATAATCTATAAATATAAATATACTTAATAGAATCATAGAATCATTAAGATTGGAAAAGACTTCAAGGATCAATCAAGTTCATTAATAAGAAAGTAAATTGTGCTTCAGTTTCACACTATGTTCATGGCTAAAAGATATCTTGGTAATGATAGAAGAGATGCTGCACATATTCTTATATGCTTGATTTAGCTTAGTGACTGAAAATCCTTTGAGAGGACCCATAGGAACCAAGACTGTCATGACCTCTGAGAAATAAATAGAGAGTAAAGACTCACAGCAAGCACAACATGGACACATTTAAAATTAGGAGTAATATTCTAACACCTTTTAGAACATTTAGTAGAGAGTAATTCATTCCAGGGTAAAGTTAAAAGATTAGTTACTGAGTACTTTGTGGCCTTCCAGTACTTGAAGGGAGTGTATAAACAGGAAGGGGAACGCCTGTTTTCGAGGGTGGATAGTGATAGGAAAAGGGGGAATGGTTTTAAAATAAGACAGGGGAGGTTTAGGTTAGAGATTAGGAGAAAGTTTTTCACCCAAAGGGTGGTGGCACACTGATACAGGTTGCCCAGAGAGGTCGTGGATGCCCCATCCCTAGAGACATTCAAGGCCAGGCTGGATGTGGCTCTGAGCAGCCTGGTCTAGTGGTTGGCGGCCCTGCATATGGCGGGGGGGGTTGAAACTAAATGATCTCTAAGGTCCTTTTCAACCCAGGCCATTCTATGATTCTATGATTCTATGATTCTATGATTCTATATGATTCCTTAATGCCATGGTTCATAGTAAAGTAAGCAGTGATGTCAAAGACCTTTGCCTTCTCCCTGGGCTTTAATAGATATCTTCCATAAAGATCTATTCTTCCAATAGATCTCTGATGAAGTAGCACCACAACCGGAAAAATGATTCCTGTGTCTGGTGTTCAGAATGCAGCGTGAAGATGGTGATTGTTTTTTTACTTTCATGTTCTGTTACAGTTGTAATACTTGTGTTGTCTTCATTGTCCCCAAACTTATACCTTATTGCTGTTGATGATTAATTTTTGTTGGTCAGAATACTGATTTCACTCATTAGCTTGATGGAGGTCAGTATCGTCCACCTCTGCTGTCTAGGTTACAGGATCAATTGCTCTTACAGTGACAGTCATGTTTCCTTTCTTATTATTTCTTTATCTCACCTAACTTGAATATGTTTGGTCTGGAAGTCGTGCATTAAATTTGGCCTCTCAGAATTGATCGATCTAGAAGAATACTAATCCAAAGGGAGTTATCGTGCATTGTAAATCATAAATAACTTGAGAAAGAGGAGAATTTTGTCAAATTTGGAGCAGACATGAGTTACAGCATGATTGTCTTCATAAAATCAAATTCTCTTAAGTATATTTTCCTCTATCATTTCAGTGTGAAAGCAACACTATCTACACCTAACTTGAAAAGCATGTTGTTGTGTTTCAGTTTTATCTCTGTTTTCATTCACCATTAGGGAAAAAATGACATTTCTTTAGAGTCAAGAAATGAGGAAAGTATATTCAAATTCAAAGTAATAGCTTAAATCTGTACTAAAACTTAGATGTATGTTTCAAACATACATCATGTATTTTTAGCATAATGATAATCTAGCTATAAATTGTTGGTAGCTGCTGTAATATTTCTGTAAGAATGTAGTTTGCAACATGGCCTGACCCAAATTATAAATCTGCTGAATGAATTTACTTGGGTGCTGAACCTTATACCACTGAATGAGTTGTTTTTACCTCAATCTGCTAAATTAAAGCCACCTCAGATGTGCTAGACGAATTTATTTCGTGCTCCTCAGTTGCATTGTTAGCATCGTCCTCTCCAGCTAGATTATGTACTAGGTAAGAAAATATAGAAAATAAAGAATCAGATTTTTTTCTCCACTCTCTTTCCATGAGAAAAGAGTCATATCTATTAGTGCTTGTGAGATTTTATCACATTATTTTGGAACAATAAAGACACTTAGCCCATTTTAACTAAAATTTCCTACACTGTAGGTAGCATGGTATGTGGAAAAAATATGGATGTATTGCTGTCTGGCTAGGTTCCACAATATACATAGGAAAAAGTTACAAGGTAGACCAACAAAGGATTTAGCTAAATATTTAACATAGCTCCCACTACTAAAGCATGCAATGGTCACTAGAACATGTTGCATTCTCAACATCCATGTAATTTTCAAAAGGTATAATTCCCTTCAACCATTATGGCAGGTTATGAACTCACATCTCATTGATGTCAGATTTTTGGTTTTGTTTTTTAACCAGCCATTTCTTCATCCATCATCCCCAGAAGGGGAAATAAAAGTCAAAANAAAAAAAAACAACAAACAAACCAACTTTTCAAAGATATCCTCTAAAGTAATTTGTTTTTGTTCCATGTGTTTGCCCTCTTGTCAGTATAATTTTGCTAATTAACCTTTATGAATATTTTTTAGATCTCTCTTCTAAGCTTAAGCACCAAATAAGAGAACTGTCCGCAGAAAACTTAGGGGAGAGTCAACTGACACAAGAGCTTGAAATTGTTTTCAGTAATGAATTTCACACTGGAGTATTCAACTGAACTTGAGGATTTAAAGTACATTTTTATTATCCCTCGTTTAAGTTTTGTTACTTAAGATATAGTGTAATGTCTTGCTTTAGCAGCTGTTGTTTACACCTGAAGCTGTTGTAAAAATCTAGGATCTCATCAGTTTGGGTTGTTGGGGTTTTATTCCATCGTTTTCTTGATTTTTTTTTCTTGTGACAAATGAGGCCTTTATAAATTAACTCAGCTGGTGCACATTTGACCCCAATTTTTGAATGCATTCCCTGGGTCAAGTACTTTTGTGTGTGAGAATAGAGTCATCCTTCCCACCCTGAGGCAATCAAAGTACTCATGCATTTAGCTTGCCATCAACACATTTTTAATCATAAATAATTTTCCACAAGTTTCATCTAAACAAGCAAATCTAATTCTAAAAACAATTAAAGACAATTACAGTTTAATTTGTAGCCTCTGCTTACCCAAGTTAAATTATATTACAGAATAATAAATTTAAAATAACAATCTCTTACTTTAGAATCACTGGTATGTGGGTGTTTTAACATATTTAAGTGAAAAGTTATTTTGCTCTGAAAAATCCAACAAATCTTATCTTCTGATTTTTACATAAATGTAAGAATTATATTGTTGC
This sequence comes from Syrrhaptes paradoxus, assembly GCA_013400615.1. NCBI lineage: Eukaryota > Metazoa > Chordata > Aves > Pterocliformes > Pteroclidae > Syrrhaptes > Syrrhaptes paradoxus. The sequence goes on along the minus strand of VZTO01028102.1, from coordinate 4,974 downwards.
GTCTGTACGTGACTGTCTCTCTCTCCTCCCTGCTTTGTCTTATCAGTTCCTTCCATTGCCAGGAGTTTTTGCTGCTACAACCTAAGTGCCAACATATGGTTGTATTCTGTAACATGAACTCGTAGCTAAATCTATGAAGTTCATTCTTTAGTCTCCACCTTTGGGACATCTGTAGGTGGTAATCTTAGCAACCTGGATGTGATATCACCATTGTGGCATTTTCATTGACACAGCTCTGCTAGAGACCTCTTGCCTCCAAGTATAATTCCTGAAAAATTAGCCTCTCATTACAATACATTAAATCTCTTGTCACTCAATCCTGTAGCTTGATGGAAGTGTTGGATCTGCAGTGGGGATAAAAAACTCCCCTAAGGATTAANTCAGATTTTTGGTTTTGTTTTTTAACCAGCCATTTCTTCATCCATCATCCCCAGAAGGGGAAATAAAAGTCAAAAAATGTGATTGTGTGTAAGAAGAGAATCTCAGTCCCCTGCATGAAGCATCCTATCATGTCTTAAAGCACATATGTAAACAGACAAACATGAGTCATATTTGATATTTTTGTCCATATAGTAAAGATAAGGTGGTAATTGTTATTTCATTTTGAATAAGGACTCACTAACCTTACAGGACAGAAAAAGAACCACTGTGCTATCCATTCCTTCTTTCTTTTTGTTATTCAATAACTATTTCTGCTTCTCTGATTTTTCTTTCTTAAAAAAAAACAACAAACAAACCAACTTTTCAAAGATATCCTCTAAAGTAATTTGTTTTTGTTCCATGTGTTTGCCCTCTTGTCAGTATAATTTTGCTAATTAACCTTTATGAATATTTTTTAGATCTCTCTTCTAAGCTTAAGCACCAAATAAGAGAACTGTCCGCAGAAAACTTAGGGGAGAGTCAACTGACACAAGAGCTTGAAATTGTTTTCAGTAATGAATTTCACACTGGAGTATTCAACTGAACTTGAGGATTTAAAGTACATTTTTATTATCCCTCGTTTAAGTTTTGTTACTTAAGATATAGTGTAATGTCTTGCTTTAGCAGCTGTTGTTTACACCTGAAGCTGTTGTAAAAATCTAGGATCTCATCAGTTTGGGTTGTTGGGGTTTTATTCCATCGTTTTCTTGATTTTTTTTTTTTCTTGTGACAAATGAGGCCTTTATAAATTAACTCAGCTGGTGCACATTTGACCCCAATTTTTGAATGCATTCCCTGGGTCAAGTACTTTTGTGTGTGAGAATAGAGTCATTCTTCCCACCCTGAGGCAATCAAAGTACTCATGCATTTAGCTTGCCATCAACACATTTTTAATCATAAATAATTTTCCACAAGTTTCATCTAAACAAGCAAATCTAATTCTAAAAGCAATTAAAGACAATTACAGTTTATTTTGTAGCCTCTGCTTACCCAAGTTAAATTATATTACAGAATAATAAATTTAAAATAACAATCTCTTACTTTAGAATCACTGGTATGTGGGTGTTTTAACATATTTAAGTGAAAAGTTATTTTGCTCTGAAAAATCCAACAAATCTTATCTTCTGATTTTTACATAAATGTAAGAATTATATTGTTGCGTCTGTACGTGACTGTCTCTCTCTCCTCCCTGCTTTGTCTTATCAGTTCCTTCCATTGCCAGGAGTTTTTGCTGCTACAACCTAAGTGCCAACATATGGTTGTATTCTGTAACATGAACTCGTAGCTAAATCTATGAAGTTCATTCTTTAGTCTCCACCTTTGGGACATCTGTAGGTGGTAATCTTAGCAACCTGGATGTGATATCACCATTGTGGCATTTTCATTGACACAGCTCTGCTAGAGACCTCTTGCCTCCAAGTATAATTCCTGAAAAATTAGCCTCTCATTACAATACATTAAATCTCTTGTCACTCAATCCTGTAGCTTGATGGAAGTGTTGGATCTGCAGTGGGGATAAAAAACTCCCCTAAGGATTAAATTTGGCACTTCCCTGCTTGGTGTTATGGGCTCTGGATGGGTGGTCCCTCTGGATCTCCTCTCAGTAACAGGTTCACAGGCAAGAAGACATCAGCTGTAGAGAGGATTAGAAAGCTTTAATTCAGTAACCCCCAAAATTTTATGAGTTTTGAAGTGCCAAACTCTATTATTCTTAAGCTTTGTTACGTTGGAAAGGGGAAAGGATTGCCTTTGATGAGAGAGTAGCTTTGTATTTATTATCATAAAATATCTCACAAACGCTTCCCTCCTGGGTGGTTTGCCTTTTCCTAATTTAACTTTCTAGTGAATGTTCGAGTTGCTCCTTCTTTCCTCCTTGTGGTGATTTAGGTTTGGTGAAATCTAAACAATGTGTTTCATATTTCTTATTTGCCAAGAGAGACTTTCAAGGCAAAGCTGAAAGAAAGCAGTGCTTTTGGTTCACATCTCCCATGAAAGCAATATATCTACAATAATTGTCCTGGGAAAAGTAAGCCAAAGAAATTTGCTCAGCTGTAGACTGACTGAAGAGCTCAACAAAGTGATAAATGGCTTATCTTATCTGAGTACTGAATGATGTCAACCTGTATATGGCATCTTTGATATTCATGCAAATTGTTATCACGTTTAGGTAAAGAAGAAAGTTCCTCTAGGAATATAAATGTTAAAAATGTTCCCACTCTCTACAAAACTCTAGTGCTTAGGGTTGAATGATAAGAAACAATCATGCATAGTGATTATGTTTATATAAATTCCTTCTGGAATTAAAAATTTATTTTTAAAATTAATAATTTTTTTCTGTTTTAAAACATTTAACAATTGTATAATAATAATGATAATCACCAATCATTAACATAGGGGTTAGCAGAGAGATGAGACAACACATACAATGCTTTGTTCACGGTATCATCAGGAGGTGATAATTTAGGACAGCACTTTTAAACATTGCTCAGTGATTTTTCAGAAAAACTAGTCAAAGTCATTGCGATCTCATAATTTGGAATAACCCACACTTTTTAAAGTAAATGAATGTCAAAAATGAGAGTCTCATTTTTGCATTTGAATTTTACATTTTAATGACAGGTTAACAAATCTGCCCTACCATTTTGAAATATGTTTTTACAGGCATATTTTATTTAAACTATGAGTTAACTGTGCAATAAATCACCATAGAAACTGTATAGCAAAAAGAACCCCAGTTTAATTCAAGTAATAAGAGGATCTGATAACTGGCTGGATTAACTTTGACTATAATGTTAGTATTTAGATAAATAATTTATAAGAATTAAAAAAGAGATTCATTCACTTCAAGAGACGCAAAATAACTTGCTGAGCTATATTCACTATTGTTTGCTTATACTGCTTTCTAGAGTTGAAGGGTGCTCTTAATCTTCTTCTTATTTTTGGTTTAAATTAGAAGGTCACACAGTCCACGTTAAAAAAAAAGAAAACAAAAAAAAAACACACACACAGACATCCACCCCTGTATTTCTGCCTTCTGTTGCCTGTTGGCTAGCCTAGTTTGAAATAGTGCTTGGAAGACATTCATTCCCTTGAGGTATCATGATCATTTTTCAAGTACAACCACTGTTCATTCTCTCTCTAGAGGCTTTGATTCACTTTCAGCCTATCAGCTACATATGTAAGGTACCTTTTCAAAGTACATATCAGTGAAATTCTTCCCCTGGCTTTTCACCTACTAATTGCAAGCAGGGAGCTAGTTCTCCTTTTTCAAACAAAGCCACAATTTTTAAGTCTTCCCACAGTCTAACTGTAGTTGTAGAGCCATATACTGCATAAATTGTGATCCTGATAATGTGAAGCTTTCATCTTAGCTTGAAATAGCATCTGCCTTCTGCAACATCTTTGAAATCGTGATTGATAAAGGATTTAGACCTGGTTTTAATTATTGTCTTATGTACTTGGCAAAGGTTAATATTTTGCATGGGGAAAAAGATCAGGCTATCATTCCTGGATTTAAGGCAAGGGCTAACTATACCTGCCAATGGTAGAGAAAGCACAAATTTTTGAAATGAAGAAGTTTACTGTTTGTTTGAGAAATACAGAAGGTTTTTTCATGGCTTTCACAGTTTATAAACAGAAAGCTTATTAGCTCTATGTAATTGGAAACAAAAATAATTCCACATGTATTTGTTTACTAAATCAAGTTTTTAAAGTAAAACGAAAGTCCTAGATTGGTAAACATAACATAATTTTTCTGTTCATTGTTTCAAATTCATTAA
>VZTO01028101.1:17609-86696 GCA_013400615.1 Syrrhaptes paradoxus | reverse complement strand
AGGCATCAGCAAAGTCACCAGAAATACAGATTTATATCCAGTAAGCCTCACAGCTGTGGCAGGTGTTCTTAGTAAAAAGTATTTTCTTGGCTGTGCCTTAAATCATGCTCCAAGAAATAACTGTGATACCTGGACTACAGCAGTCTGATGGCAAAATATTGGTACCTTGAATGAAGGAGATATTCCTGTCCCTAACCATGAAGCAGTGAAAAAAAAATAAAATCTAAATCTGAAGTAGAGTAGGAAGAAGGCTTCCAAAAGCAATGAATATTGGTATAAGTCTGCTTCCACAGACAACAACAGAAGCCTTGTATCATTATCAGACTGAGTACTTACAAATCCCCTAGTAATGCCCAGTCCTGAAACATCAACTCTGCTGAGGAAAGGGGCAAAATCTTGCCTCCTGCTGCATGTGGCAGGTTTTAAGACCTCAGGCAGGTGCATATGTGTGTGTGTATATATATATATATGTATATAGACACACATACCCACAGTATGTAACAGAAGTTTCAGGTTTGACTTTGTGTAAAAACAAAACAAAACCCCACAAAGTCACACTTTGCAGCCCTCATGAATGCATGGATATTGAGACTCCCGTTGGAAGCCAGGCTTTGGCACACCTCCCAGCATGGTGGCATCGTGCCCCAGGACATGGACAGAGCCCTGAAGGCACCTGTCAGAGCCCAGCCGGAGCCGGAAGATGCTCCAGCGCTGCCCTGGGGGTGCGAGGATGCCGGGTTGGGGTGTGGTACTGTCAGTTAAGATGTGTAGGGAGGCATGTAGAAAATCCTCTCCTGCTTCTTTTACTAATTCAAGCAGGCAGCTCTTGTCTCATTTCTTAAGGCAAGAACTGGAGTTAATGGGTTGCTGTAAATTCCTTATTGCTGGAAAGCCGATGCTTTCGCTGTCTGCTTGACAGAGGTGTGAAGCAGCACTGGAAGGGAAATATTCGTGTGGATTCCTTCAGCTATTGCACATCTGTAGCAAGTGCCAATTGGGCCTGAGGGAGGGCTCAGTCAGCAGGCGTAGTTTAGAGATATCCAAGAGCTCTTGAAAGAACACCGCAGTAAGAGACAGACCTGCCCCTGCCCAGAGGGACTGAATCGGCAGAACTGGCAAGGCACTCTGGAGGTATGTGCTTGGCTAGCCCCAGGCTTGCCCTGGGTCACAGCCTTGTGTGCCCCCTGGCCACCTCAACCAGGTTCTACAGGAAACCTCTGCTTGCTGTGAGTTTAAAAATAACCAGACTGCTATTCAAGGCTCTAAGTGCTCTAGCATTGCAAGTAACATAATGAAGTCTCAGCAGCATCAACCCCAAGAACTCAGCCAAGACCTTTATACATCTTTTCCGCTGATAGAACCATCCCCTTCCCCTACTTTCAAAGGCCAGCCAATGGATGCTCTCCACCCTGTGCCAAGAAGGCCACAAGATCAGATTGGTGACTGTCATCAAAAACACACACAACCAGAGGCATCAGCATAGATCCACCCATAACACAGGGCATTGTTAGTACAAAAATAACTCAAACAGTTCATTTGTCTCCTCTCCAGCATCCCCCCTTCACACCCATTCATGCCAGGTGACAGTCCTGTCCCTCCAGCAGCAGTGGCCAGTGCAGGCACTGCCAGGCTGCGGCTCAGCCAGCCCCAGCAGCACTGGCAGGGCTGTGAAGGAAAGGGCTCCGGTCGCTGGCACGCCTGGCTGAGCTTGTCCAACCTGAATTCTCCATCTCAGCCCAAACCTTCACATGCCCCCACCCCTACTAACAGCCAGGTCCTGACCTCGAGCACCACCTGGCACCAGGCCTGGGAGTAATGGGTGCTGGCTTCACCAGTGTGTTCATGGGTGCTGCCAAAGCTGTTGCAATAGGGATGTTAATTCTCTACGGGGCCACCCAGCTCTTTCCTGCACTGTGACAGACAAGTCAGAGCACAAGAGGAGAAAGCAAAGCTACTGCAGCTCTCTGGCTTTTTTTTCTTCCATTTTATTATCCTTATCCACCTCCAGTGGTCAGCCCTGTCACACACAGCTGTGGCCACAGCATGGGAGGGCTCCCAAGGGTGCAGGTGAACAGCCCCAGGAGCAGGAGAAGCAAAGCATCACACAGGAAACTCCATGTTACATATTGGTTTTGGAGAGCTAAGAGCCAGGCAAACAGTCAGTTGTTCTGACCCTGGTGAGACGCTCTCCCTCCCTCCCTCAGGAGCTCTTCACTGAGGAGCCACAGTAGGAAACACGGTCTGAGACTCACCGTTAAGCCCTCTCTTAATTCAGAAGAACATTGGCTTAGGTCTATCCACAAACTTGCTTTCTTGTTGTTTTCTCTCTGGAAACACACATCTTCTACCCAGAGCGGATCTCCTTCAAGCAGAGGGAGCCTGCCACCGTTGCAGGGTTTCCCCAAGCAGCTCTGCTCAGCCAGAGACACCTGTCCAGCAAAAAGCACCATTCAAATTCCATCCTGAGCAGCCACCCAGCCCAGAAAGTTTAAGCCAAGCAGACATTTGAGCCAGGGGTTTAGCAGGAGTTGGAGCACTCCTTGTGAGCACCTGGGAGGGGGATATCACCGGGGGGGGGGGGAGTCACCCCAGGATAGAAGGCAAAGCAACAAGTGACAGAGGACCAGGACCTGGTTGGGATGCAGCAGCCTGTTTCCCATTCCTACCTCTCCAACAGCAGCCATCAGCAAATACAAATTAACAGATAACTATGTAATTTCTGAAATCACATAGTTGAGAACAAAATCCCTGTGAGATAAAGCTGGGATTCTCCCCTGGCCACTCCCCGCACTCATTTTCACCATGCCCAGAACCCATCCCTGCACTCCCTTCCTTCCTGCCCACAGACTGACCCCCCCAGGTTAAGCAAACCCCCAGCTGGGCAGAATCACTTTTATTCTGCAAGGATTAGAAATGCTTCAATCAGATGTGCCAGGTAATTACTGCCGTCGTTATAAAGCACAGTGGAGGTGGGGAACAGCTCATGCTGCCTTATTCAGTGGCAGGTGATTAGCTAAGTTGCAGGTTGGGTTTTTTTTCCTGTCTTCTTTCCCTCTTCTGTGAAAAATTCAATTTGCCTTAAGGCAGCTGATACTGACCTAATCCCTCAGCAGCCCAGACCTGACCTGCTGTGAATTTCCACCTCTATCAAGAGCACAAAACCACATTCCTCTCCCTGACAATACAATAGCCCCTGGATCCACTTACCTTCAGCCCCTGCTTAAAACCTGTGCTGGAAAACACATTATATAATCACAAATCAAAAGCCAAGTCTGTGTGAGCCAGGAGGTGAAAATGCTGTAATGTGTTTTGCTTGTTTGGCAAACCCTAAAAAGCATCGTTAAATATTTTCTATAGTTCTTTCTCTAAAGGCTTACAGTATTTCCTTCTCCTCCCTTCCCTGCTAGGGTCTTAAATCCTTTCTGCTCAGCAAACACTAATTTTCTTTTGTTCTGCTAGTGCTAAAATTGACATCTCTGTTCGTCCCTCTGCCTCCCTTCCCAGTGCACCTAATTGACCATTATTGCTAATAATGTCAGCAGAGATCTGGGAGGGCTACTTAATACCAAAGTACTCCTGGGAATCAGCTCCAGGAGCAACTGCAAACAGAAATAAGCACTTATTTCTTCTTTCAGCCCTACAGAAAGAGATAGCTTGAAGTACACTCTCCTCCCCCTACATTCAGAAATTTAAGCAAATAATTGGAAGGTCATATTCTAGAGCACAAGTTGTTTCAACACCCTCTTGATGACGCCCCATTCAGCTGTATTCTCCCAAGGGTGACACGTGCGTGTAACGTGGCCTTTTCCTCCGGAGAGGTGGACACGTGGGTGTCAGCGTGCAGCTATGTAGAAGGAGAAGCACAAATGTTTTTATGTTGCACCAAAAATTAGGGATGGTGGCTAAGAGCTTGGAAATGAACCAGCGATGTGTGGACAAAGCTACGGCACATGGCATCAGGGGTGTGGGTGAGGCACCTTCCAGCTGCGTAACTCGGCTCCTGCTGAAGCCACCACTGCTGAGTTTCCACCAGGAGAAGACAGATGCTCCCAGGCTCAAGGACTTATAGAACCACAAAACGTTTGGGTTGGAAGGGACCTTAAAGATTATCCAGTTCCACCCCCTGCCATGGGCAGGGACACCTCCCACCAGCCCAGGTTGCCCAAAGCCTCATCCAGCCTGGCCTTGAACCCCTCCAGGGATGGGGCATCCACAGCTTCTCTGGGCAGCCTGGGCCACTGCCTCACCACCTATGCAGGAAAACATTTCTTCCCAATATCTCATCTCAATCTCCCCTCTTTCAGCTTAAAACCATTCCCCTTCGTCCTATCCCTCCACCCCCTGATGAAGAGTCTCCCCATCTCTCCTGCAGGCATCTTCCATAGTATTTGATATCATTCCTCAGACAACTCAGGAGAGATTCAAGTACTGAGACACATCCTTCCATCCAGCTGAGCCCTTCCAGCGTAACCATCACCCCTCGTTACAGGTGCCCACGGCCGCAGCCAGGACCACACTGCACAAGGATCCTTAACTTGACAGCAGGTGTGCTGTACGGAAGGTAAAGGGAGAGGGTACCATTGCTGGGATTGTGCTCTGCAAGTGTTCTGCTTCTCCAAATGGGTAGTAAATACAGCTTAGGCAAAAATGGAAAGAGCAGAGAAAAACTGAGCGTGTCTTCTGGAGAGCTCTGACAAGCAAAGGCTTTTCATTACGTGTTTTCCATGAAATGGTGCTGGGAGGAGGAAAAGGGATGATCGGGAAAATCCTGCTGCTCCCATCCTGCAGTCAGGGAAGGGGGATGCTGCAGACGCGAATCGAGGCTCCCTGGGATTCTCCCTCCACACCTCAAGCACAGCACAGTGCATTTTATATCCTGCTCCCATCGTACCTAACGGCTTAAACTTCTTTTTCCAAAAGCTAAATTATTTTTTAAATCTTTCCATTTAGACATTTGAGGAAACTCTCTTTTCTCCAGAGAGATTATTCTATCTTTACGTTCAGTAGGGAAGAAATTAAACATGATCATATTAATTATGGTTCCTCATTTAACATAAACTATAATCAAAGGACTTCTATGTCTAAACAGTTGTGGCAGCAGTATTAAGAAATTATGACATTAAAGGATTGCAGTTAAGTTCAAAATGTTTAAATTATACATCTCAGGAGAAATTTATGCCACATTTAGAGAGCTACAAGCTTTTTATTTCCAAGTAGAAACAAGAAAGAGTGAAACACTTTCAAAATACGTGCATGTCTGCTTTAATTCCAAGAAAGTCCTTTGGATGCCTATGAAACAAAACTAAATTTTGTTTTGTTTTGTTTTTCCTAGATTTAAACCATGGTGCCTTCTTTAAAAAGGAAGGGGGAGTCTGGTTGAGTATCTTCTGACAAAGCCCATGAAGCAAAAATATTCCGAGCACACGAAGTCTGCAAAGCTGGAGGAACAGAAAGTGTCACTTCTGGCAGAACTGGACTTGCCGGGTTTCTACCAGCCTGGCGGAGACTTCTGGTGTCTGTGGCTCTGAAGAAGTCAGCCTCAGATTTGAGGAGTGATTTCCTGAGCCAGAACACACTGGAGCATTTCTGTCTGCATTTCAGGAAAAGACTTCCTTCAATTCAGGAGCTGGAGCCGCTCATACACCCTTCTACAAGGAAGAAAAATAGGAAATCGTCAACAGAGCTGCTCAGAACGAGTCATGGGGGGGTTCCTTCTGTGGGAAACACCAAATTGCTATTTTGGGTTCTAAATCAGAACAGTGGGGACTTGGGGGTATTTTTTTTGTGGTTTTCTTAATGTCCGCTTCTTGCAGGATACGGCCGTTCACGTGTGAACCAGCCCCACCTCCCACATGGCTCAGCGTAGCGCAGGCAGCAGGTCCTGGAGGGTACTCGAACGTTAGAGTTCTCCTTGAAACAGTGACCATCTACTTAAACCTTCCCCAGAAAGCCTGCAGCTTGAGATAAAGGGCTTGAGCCCCACTTCCCAGATTGTAAGGGTGTACTTTGATACCTGATAAAATCAATTGTCCGTGCCTGCCGGCTCCTGTGATTGAAATGACAACTGCTTGTACGAACTGCCATCATCACTGGCCAAATTTACAGCTAAAGACTCATTTCCAGCTCTGTGCAAGGCACACAGCACAGCCAGTGCTTATACATATTTCAGATCCCAGCGTGTAAAACAGCAGCGTAGGCAAAGGGTGATATAATATTATAAAGTGCATTTGGAGTGGTGTACGCACACCCAAAGGTTTTATGGCTCCTGGGAATTGTCTTCGCTGCCCAGGGAATTTGTTGTGTTGTGAAAAAAAGTATTCATTGGGATTTTTAAAATGCATTCAAGAGAATGGGCTCAGCGGTAGTATAAATATGAATTATTCCCTCCACTTTTGCATCATTATAAAAGTTGTTTTCATTCCATACCCAGATCTGGGCAGCAAGGAGCAGAAGCAAAGCCTCCTGCGAGCAGCAACTACCCCAAAAGGTGTGGATGTGTAAGCTTTACAACATGTTGGGAAGTCAAGCCCTTGGGAGCTGGGGTCTCATCCTGTCCAGCCCCCATCCAGCCCCTGATGAGGGGTCGGTGGAGCAGCCAGCACACCCCCAGGACGGGAGGCCTGAGCAAAGCCCCCCCCAGATCACGCATGCTGGGCATCCCCCAGCTCTTCCAGGCGGGAATCTCCGGCCTGAACCCAGCACAAAAGCTCTGCAATCTCCTAGTTCTCCTCTTCCTGCAAAACCATGCCCAATTCCCATAAACGCCAGATTCTTCCTTGCACTTTCTCCACCTGCTGTGAGCGCAGCACTATCAGTGTTGCTGACATGGGGCACAGCTGTGGCCAAGGGGACAGATGCTGGGCACAAGTAATCAACCTGGGGACAGTCCATAATGGCACACAGCTCGGTTGTCCTCCCCGCCGCATGGTGCCACCATGCAGGACACCAGCCCTTCTTCCCAGACAGGAGCGTGCCTGCGGGCAACTGGGCTCAACTTTTCCTGTTCCCAGGGCAGAGGATGCTCCTGGGGCTGAATATCAAAGGCCTGCTGGGAACAATGTCAGCCAAAGAGCATAAACAAAACCTAAGGAGAGGTCACAACAGTTCCCACAACAAGAAGTCACCAGCAGTTAACAAAGGATAAAAGAGAAACAAAACAAGCCCCCAGCCCCCAATTCCTTCCATCTGCACCTCCCTGGAGCAGGAGCGTGTCCATCCCGGTGAAATCAAAGCTTTCCTCTCCATTGTTTCCTCCCAGCAAGAACAACCCATGGCCCTCTGCCACCATGGAGCTGGATGAAAGCAACCTGTCACCCCCCAGGATCCAGGGCTCTTGGTGCCTTCGCATCTCCCCGTGGAGCTCCAGGGAAGCTCCTCTCCCAGAGCAGGAGGCAGAGCCGGGCTCACCAGCCAGACGCAGGGTCCTGTTCCAGCCCATCACTGCTGGAGCACAGCTTGGGGCCATCCCAGCAGTGTCACCACAGCTCAGGAACATCCACAGCACAGCACAGTCACAGGCCAGCGTGGTGTTGCTGCTCCAAAATCCACGTCCTGGTGGAGCTCTGTGATTCGGATACTGTAACCTGTCCCTTCCCCACGTGTCAGGGGGCAGAGCCCTGTGATGGTGACGATCCCACGTAATGACAGACTCCAGGAGCGTTCAGCTGCTGCGCAGTATTAGCCAGCTGTAATTATTTACAATCTTCTTCCTTTTTTACACACATATTACTACTGCTCCTGTTCTTACACTCCTCCCTCGACAGCTCCCAGAGGCTGATACCAGGAGCAGGTGGCGGAACCTTTGATCCAGCGCAGCTTTATGTTTATTAGGGAAAATTAATGACTGAGCCTGGAAGAAAACTATTTTGACTTAACAACCTTCATGTTGTCTTGTCTACATGGAGAGTTTGTTCCCATTGCAGCGACTGGCAAAACCTCCAGTGCCAACAGCCCCAAGCTCCCCTGCTGTCCCCACCCACCTCTGCAAGGACACGAGTCTCCTCGGCTCCACCCCAGCAGCCTGCTCCAATGTGGTCTCCATCAATGGCAACCCGTGCAACACGGCGAAGCAGAAAGTAGCTATTGAACAAGAACTAAGGACTCTGTTCACCATTACCAGCAAAAGCAAGGTTTGCCATTCGAGGACTATCTTCTAGGGAGAGATTTGTATCCTAAATGGGGCTTTTCATGAGAAATCCACTTAGTATTCCTCTAAAATTCCAGGAGGGCGAAATCCCCCACTCCTTCATCTCATTAAGGATGAAGGAATGCCAGGTATGTGGCAGGAATCTGGGGTGAGAGGAGGAGTGGGGTATATTTTAACCGAGCTGTAGTGTTGAAAAAAAAATATAGCGATCTAAGGAGATCAGGATTTGAAATATATTTCCCAGCGCTGAGAAGCAATGCAAGCCAGCAGCACCATGCTAATGCACATGCTTAACCCAAGGCACACAAAACTAAATTTAAAGATGACAAAACAAGCCCCCAACCCTGCCACTTTGAGAAATCAGAGGTGCTTTTCCTAATACTAGATAAGCTATGCAACGTGTTATGCAAGAAGCTTACTAATAGCTCAAACCAACGCTGGCAGGTGGCATTTACCTCGTGTGTGTGGTGGGATCCCAGGGGACATCATCGTGGATACATCTGAAAAAAACACTTTGGGACCTTTTTAAGGCATTTTGCCTCTGGAGTGCCGACAGTGTATTAGCTGGTGGCTTCTAGAGCGGGTGAATTTATCGAAGCCCAGCAGACAAACTGCTGGATGGCAGGCGCTGCTCAAGGTGAGAGGGGTGATGGGGAAACCACCCCTGAGGAATGGGGACCTGGGTGCCCCGGGGGACCTCTGGTCATTCTAGCAATGACTGAAATTATTTTTAAAATTGTGTGGAGGAGGCCTATGAAAGCCCCTGCTAGCCCTCAAAGCAGAGCAGGAAGACCAGACCAACAGGACTGTTTTATTTGGACATGGCTGGGCTGCTGCTCGACTGCAAAACCAAGTGTCACCGAGGCAGGCTAGGTTTTCTTATTTATTACCATTCATCTTTGAAGAGAGTAAGAACACCCTGAAGAACAAAGTCTCCCCATCGAAATCCTTAGTGAAATGATAAGACTACTCAAAAACTGTTTGCACAGACTCAAGCTCACCTCCAAGCACACCCAAGACAAGGCAGCAAGTCCCAATACGTTATCGTTCACCGTGTTTCCAAGTAGTTCAGACACAGGGAGATCAGATGCTTTCCAAAGGTGTCCCTCCTCTGAAATGCATTTGACATGGGTTTGAATAAAGCCACACTGTTTCCCTGCATGTTGTAAAGCTCATCTGTCCAGCCAGACCTGCCCAGAGCAGCGTATCCAGCCTCCCTGGGGACGAGCATCCTCTCACTGCAGCAGCCCGAGTATAGCTGCTGGAAGTGCAGGAACTCTGACGCCTTCACAGAACCTCGCTGGCAACATAAAAGATGCTTTCCCCATCAGCACAGCATGTTTATTTCCTGACAGACAAATTGAGAAGCTGCTTTGTACTTCACCTCAGTCCTGAAATCAATAAAAAGCTAAAAAAAATACTGCCTTGCCTAAACCCAGGAATTTTTAGAGCATAAAAGCTTCCAAGTGAGACCATAAATCCAGCTTGCTCTGTATTCTGACTGACAGCAGCCAACAGCAATTGCTTAAGGACAAAAGTGTACCTGCATGGAGTGATCCTTACCTACTACATCCTTCTTCCAGCTTCAGGCCACGAGTGGCCCTTCCACTTGGCCCATTGAGCATTAAGCACAGACAAGACGTATTCACCATGATTTTATTTGACCTTCCACCTGATCCCCCCACAAACCCCTTTCCAGCCTTCCCACCACCCTGTAACAAAGTGTGAAACCCTCTGCCAGCACCACTCTCAGATGCAGCGGCACAGAACCGAGGGCAGAGCAAACAGAGGTGGCTTGCTGTGGGTAAATACACATGAAAATGCCTCCAGGTCCCCTGACTCCCGGTGCAGTACTCCCATCGCCATCTCCACTGCCTTGGGAAATGGAAACCAAGCCCACTGCTAAAAAGAAGGAAGAAAAGATTACCAAGATGTAAAAAACCCCAATACAATTACAAAAAACCCAGACAACAAACTTGAAACTATGGCACTGTGCCACCCTAAGAGGTAGGGCCAGGCTCGTGGCATGAACGAGGAGGGGCTAAAAGGTGTGTGTCAAATAAAAAATTTAGGAAACCGAGCATTGGAAAAGAAGGAGTGAAAGGAGCTTGAAGAACTCTTTGCAAATCATGCCAGGGGTTTGAACCATTTAGAACAGAAATGTTGTTAAAGCTGACGCTCAGGGACTGGCTCACTCTCTGCACAAAGCAGTGGGAGTGAGCAGGGGGAATCAGCACAGCTGCTCTGTGCCTGACATATCAAACCAGGGTGGAAATCCCACCATATGACTTTGGGGATAATGTTAAATCCATTACAGCACTCTCCCCTCCCCTGCGCATCCCACACAAGCTTCAAAACTTTTGTTCTATGACTGGCTGCTGGAGGATCATTGCAGGCTGTCTCTGGAGGGATAATCCTAAATTTTAAGTGACAGTTCATGGGCATCTTCTCTTTCTTCTGAAATGCTGTCTTACACAGCACATTAAGTATTTCAGACATTAATAACTGGAGCAAAGAGTTCTAATCTTGGTGTCCTAGTGGAGATTTAGCAAAGAACGGTTCGTGTTTGAAGTTGCTATGGCACAGGAAACGTAAGAAGCCTTGAAGACCAAAAGCAAGGCTTGTACGTGGCTCAAATGGAAATCTGGGACATTAAACGTGTGATCTATGTTTAGGCTCCAGGGCTTCTCGCTGACGCGGTGTTTCCACTCGGAGCAGGTCTTAGGGACCCTGCGAAAGGTGGAACCCAGTTTGAGCTTTCTCTTTTAGATTAAATAGACCAAGCTCACCACGCCTGGTAAATTGCAACTTGTACTTTCGTATTCTCTGACCTGAATTAGGTGATAACTGAATTGTACAATAAGGTTACAGGTTTCTTTGAACTTAATATACTGAGGACCAAATGGGACCCACTTGACCATCTCTGACCTGGGACCGTGCTTTGTCAGCGTGCAGGACAAACACCGCAGGTTCTGGGGCTGCCCGCACAGCGGCTCACTCAGGAGCAGCCCTGCGGCCGCTTGGCAAAGACCCTCACAGCGGCAGTTCAAGTTTCTTGTCCACAGAAGGATTTTTTTTTTTTCTCCAGTAAACGGTTTTCTCATTGTAACAATTCCCCTTACTGCTCCTCACACAACCAGGAGTCCCATCAAAAAGGAGCCAAGCAGGTGCCTCCTTGGCCTGCTCCCCTCCCGGGTGGCATAAGCCAATGTGCAGAAGAAAGCCCAAAAGCCCCTTCTGGGTTTGGTGAGCCCTGCACCAGTTATATGGAAAACAACCAAATCCTGCACATGGGTGTGAGAAAACTTTGCCACAAGAGTCACAAAGGTGGAGCTCAAGGACTCCAACACCACTGTCAAAAATAACGCTGTTGTGATCTCCTGCCCTCAACACCACGCACTCCTTCCATTTTCTCCTGCCAGCACCAATGCTCCAGTGCCATAGCGAAGTGTGCTGGGGAACCGAACTGACACGGGTAAAAACAATCCCCTTTTGCAACCTTCACGCTTTTCATGGTGCTACTCCAAGCAACTGAATGCCCACCAGCTCTTTCAGAACAGCCTGTGACTGTGATCACCTTGTCCCAGTTCATTAGTTTTGCCAGCTATCGTGGGGATAAAGTAACAAATTAACAGCTAATATTCAAGAGATTATAAAACTATGCTTCCTTGAAGCTGTTTAAGCAGCTGATCTGGCATCTCTGTACAGAATTAGACAGCTCTGCTTCAAATTAATCCAAGTGAAGTGGCTGGCACAATTTGGCCAAATATTTAAAAGTAATATAACCATCCACCATAGATATAGCCATTACGCCTTCATTCTGGAACAGTTTTATGCACAACAGCCTCTTATCTATTTAGCAACCAACACCAAGTATCGGAACAGATTTCTGTATCTTGAGTAGCCACTCTGCCGCGATAGCTCAAGCTGTGTCAGAGAGGGGTCAAACAGCAATGGGACGTCATACACTCTTCTCCAGGTCACTGAGACAACCGAGATCAGAAAAGACAGTTCCACTGGGGTGTAACTTAGCCGTGTTTCAGCACAGCATGTTCTTCCACATTCTTTACCACCTATAGAATTGCCTTAATGGTCCTGAAAATTAGTACACCTCCAGGCAGCAGCTAGGGATAAGACCAATAATACAAACCTGAGGTTACCTGAAGGCAGCAAGCTCCCTCCTCCTCCTCCCTTGCCCAACAGCCTGGGTGGACCAGGACAAATGTCCACCAAGACCCATCTCCCACCCGAGAGCAACAAGTGCGATGTGCTGCAGGAACCATGGCACGGAGCAGGTCTGTAACACTTCCCTCATACGCTTGCCAAGGAATATGCGACTGCAGGACTTCCCACACCGAGGTGAGACCTCCGTGTTTGATGGCAGATTTTTCGTTTTTAAAATCATAGATCTGGATAATACTTTTTGAATCCAGAAGTGTGTATATCACATCCTGTGGCAACAAACTCTTCCCTTTAACACCAGCAAGCACCTCATGTCCTTTGTTTTGAATCTGCCAGATTCTTGATGCCCTGCAGCCCTTGGGACCAGTAAGTCACTGCCTGTTCACCTTCTTTATACCAGTTATGGTCTGGATATTTTCCCCGCAGTCTTTACCTTTTCCAGCATTCTAATGCTTTACAGCTCTTGCCAAACAGATGCAGTCTGCTTAGGTTTCAGTTCAGCATCTAGTATTGATTATGGGAAAGCAATAGCAAGTTGCTCCATACAAGAACTGAATCCTCAGTCAAACAGAGTACATGGTGCAGCAGGACAGGGACCTGTCTGTGAACCTGCATTTTTCAGCAAGGGACAACCAAATACATCCTTATTGCTGTACTCTCTAAAGAGGTCAAACCACTAAAACACATAAATTAGTGGGAAAGCAGAGTGTTTTATTGCTAAAATAACTTTTAATAAAAAAAGTCCCACCAGCCAAGAGCTGCCCTGCTCAGCCACCACTCTTGTAAAACCACTTAAATACTGCACAAGATTCGGCAGTCCTGGACTGCGCCTCATGGAGGGTGCTGTCTTTATAGCTGTGTTTATTCAGTGGTAGTTTAGTAAAAAGTGGGAAGCAGGAAGGAAATAAAAAACAACACGAGTGCAGTAGGCCTCAGGAGGAAAGGCACAGACCAGCCCCTCCAGCAGCACGATGCGTCCTGACCAACCTGTCCCGACAGACGCTCGCTGTGACAAGCAAGGGAGACGCCTGCTGGGCTGAGCCGCTTGATACAAGCCCAGCTTCTGGATCATGCAATAAAGCTAGTACANCAACCAAATACATCCTTATTGCTGTACTCTCTAAAGAGATCAAACCACTGAAACACATAAATTAGTGGGAAAGCAGAGTGTTTTATTGCTAAAATAACTTCTGATAAAAAAAGTCCCACCAGCCAAGAGCTGCCCTGCTCAGCCACCACTCTTGTAAAACCACTTAAATACTGCACAAGATTCGGCAGTCCTGGACTGCGCCTCATGGAGGGTGCTGTCTTTACAGCTGGACAGTGCTTTCTGTGACCTGGTCTCCAGTTTCAAACAAGACATCAATATTACTGACATTGATGGAATCAAAAAGCATCTGATATCCCACTGCTTATTCAGTGGTAGTTCAGTAGAAAGTGGGAAGCAGGAAGGAAATAAAAAACAACGCGAGTGCAGTAGGCCTCAGGAGGAAAGGCACAGACCAGCCCCTCCAGCAGCACGATGCGTCCTGACCAACCTGTCCCGACAGACGCTCGCTGTGACAAGCAAGGGAGACGCCTGCTGGGCTGAGTCGCTTGATACAAGCCCAGCTTCTGGATCATGCAATAAAGCTAGTACAAAACCAGTACCTTTTAATTAAATTTAAAAAAACCTGTAAAACGTGTAGTCTCAAAAACCCCTGAGTGTCACTATGAGAGTTTATAAGATNGAAAGTGGGAAGCAGGAAGGAAATAAAAAACAACGCGAGTGCAGTAGGCCTCAGGAGGAAAGGCACAGACCAGCCCCTCCAGCAGCACGATGCGTCCTGACCAACCTGTCCCGACAGACGCTCGCTGTGACAAGCAAGGGAGACGCCTGCTGGGCTGAGTCGCTTGATACAAGCCCAGCTTCTGGATCATGCAATAAAGCTAGTACAAAACCAGTACCTTTTAATTAAATTTAAAAAAACCTGTAAAACGTGTAGTCTCAAAAACCCCTGAGTGTCACTATGAGAGTTTATAAGATGGTATTTTCCTCTGGAATGCCCTTCTGTTGTGTTCCTCCTTGCTGATGCACACTCCTGTGCTACGCACAAGCAGCACCAGGTGTTGCATGTGCTATGACCGCTCCAGCTCATGCCCCAGCGTGGCTTGTCCTCCTCGTTCAACCAACTGGATGAGATGCTTAGTGCTCTCTGAGCAGCCAGCAAGGCTCGGCTAAAGCCTGCTCTCCATGCACAGCTCATACTGCAACCCAGTCTCTCTTCTCTGCACTGTTACCTCCCTCTGAGGGCGTGTGACAAAGGCACGGTGCTATGCCTGCTCACAAGGATTGCCTGTGCTGGATGCCAGAGCTCTGCTCGGGGCTAATGCCTCTGTTGTCCGTGGGGCCTGCTTTGGAAGGCGAATGGGAACATAGACATTTGAAGCACAGTGTTCCTTGAGGTATTCTCCTCCTTTTTCTTCATAGTCTTTTCTGGTTATCCAGCCTTCCTCTCGGGTCATGTATTCCACGGCCCAATCCCTAGCCCCATACCAGGCATCTAACACAGGACTGGAAGCAAGGTGAACCTGGATGGAAGGAAATTAGAACATCATCATCAATTCAATCCAGGTGAGAAAAGCCCTTTTTACCCTGATTACAGCAGTATGACACAAACCACTGAATTTCAGAAGTTTGAGCTGAGTATTCAGTGCCCCTGGGGAAGAGTAATGTTAGGAACGGGTCTGAAATTGTTTTCACTTTGAGATCAATCCTCCATGAGCCTGCTGTGTTTCTACAGGTTGAGAAAGCACAGGAGCGTATCACATTCACAACCAACAGCCCTCACAGCTGGAAGACAATGCTGGAAGAGTTGGTGGTACTGCAAAACAAGTATCAAGTGCTCCAGCAAAACTTCCTCCCAGCTTGAAGTAACAGGGAAGAACACTGCAGGCTAAGAAATCACAGTGTGTGGGGAAGAACCATTTGTGTTTTTTCCACTCATGTAGATTTGTACTTCCATTTAAACTATTCCTATCACTGTAGCGTGAATTGCTTTCCTGGTTCAGCTAGGGGCTTCCTAGACTAGATGCCACGTAAATCCCAAATGTGACACCTGTGAAGTGACAGGTTTCTGACACGGCCACACTACGGACCATATTTTAATGGAAACAAGGAAGCTCTTACTCAGTTACAAGTAGGAACATTAAAAAAAGACAAAAACATGCTCTTCTTCTTCCCACAGACACAAGTTACACACTCAAAACTCAGCAAACAATATCCTTCTTAAAACTACCAAGTATATTGCTGTAACTAAGTTTCTGACTTTTCCATTCAAGAAAACAGTAGATTTGAGGAGACAAGGTGGCTTCAGAACAGCAAGGGAGACTCTTGCAAGCCTCCTCACAAAATGCATGGCAAACTCTGGGACTTGCCCAGCTTGTACAGCGCTGGCTATTAAAAATGTAGCAAAGGATTACAGGTTTGTAAGATACTCACTGAATTTATTTTGCTGCTGTCCCAGACAGTCATTAGATGTAATAAATGGAACATGTAACTTAGTTTTGAAGTGAAGAGTTTTTCCCAGCAGCTACTCCTAACAAAGGTCACTTGTTCCAGTTAGTAATTGTCCCAATCCTAATAAATCAATCTGCAGATTTCCAGTCAAACACTCTTGTGCATGCATGGTCCTTTAACTGAAGCAGGTTTTCCTTTTCCAAGGCATCTGACCTACTCTCTCTAATGTCTTCAGAAAGAGCAACAGTACCTTTGCTTAACCTTCATCTTCTCAGGTCAAAAAAAGCTGTTTGAGATGTCTTGTCATAAAACACTGTCCATCCCCATGCTCTAAGTACACCTGCTCTGTACCTCTCCCAGCCTGAACTACTTCTGAACACAGACAAACAGGCTGTTCACACAAACATCATGTCAGTACACGTACCTGAAAAGATGACTGGAATGGCCTCATTTCAAGGAGTTCCTTCTGGACTCTGGCTTTCAGTCCAGGGTACATTGTATTTCCACCAGTGAGAAAAACATTCTGGACAAGAATAGTTTGTTGCTCCTTTGGATACCTACAAGGAATAAAAAACAACTTCGGTCTTTCTCAAGGACATCTCTCCCATGAACTGAACAGCTATGGGGAATACTGACGCCTTGTCTTCAGGATTCACTTTGAGAAACTTCCCTCGCTTCCCTAGCACAACAACACATGTACATTTGTTCTTTGGAAATTCAGGGGGCGGCAGAATAAAATCCTTAAAGCACGCTGTGCACTGTCCCCCATAAATCAACAACTCAGCAGAGCTAGAATTCTTACCTTTCAGAAAATGCAAGAAAATTGTGTATGTCCATACAGTCACCCCATTCAGGGGAGACATTTTGTTAATGCTAAGTTGTCTGGAAATAGTTGTCCAGCAAGTGTCCCTATATGTCCCTATGTTAAAATGTCATCCCTAATTTTGTTCTTACAAAAACAGAGACTGCCTGCTCACTGTTTCAAAGGATGGATATTTACAAGGGGTTGTTGTTTCCCTCTAAAAGAAGTTGGATCAGAGGTCTCCAAAGTGGGGTGTGTGCAGGACAATCCATTGGGGGGCAGGAAGAAAAAAATTTTTTTGTACCATTAATAAATAAATTTTAAAACCCTGTTTATTTCACCTTTATCTCATCGTCTTTTAATTCCTATTTTTGTGTATGTTTTAAAATGTGCATAATATATCAGTTTAGCAGTACCTGTATGTTACTTATAAACATACATATATTGGAGGTGCGTGCTCAAAAATTTTTTACTGATGGGGTAATCAATCTAAAAGCTTTGGAGACCACGGACATAAGACAAGCAGTTACATGTGGTTTTCAGAAGAGGAAGATATGTCAAACCTTCAATGCTCAACCCCACCAAAAAGAACTATTCAAACATATTTTCTTATATTATTGTTAAGTAGCCAGTATTGTAAAAGCTGATATCAAAACAGGACTTGTTCGCACTAAGTTCAAAGTAGTTTTGTAAACTCACCTCTCAAGGACATATTGCATGGTTTCTGCTATACCAGCCTGGTCTTCTCCTATCAGGGAGGGCTGGAAGACAATCTCTGGAGCTCGGATTCTTTCAGTGCCAAGGAAAAGCTGGTGGTACTCTGCCAGGTTAAACACGGGCTGCAAAAAGATGAGATTAAAAAGTAGTGGGAAATTACATTAAAGAATAGCAATATTCTAGAATAAGCAGTTTCCAAACAATTCTGTACAAAACACAAATGGCAATGCCCTCACAGAGAAAGGGCCATGCTGTAAAAGGTTCCAAAAGGCCAAAGAAGCTGGTCTTTTCCTATATTTTATTCTGTTTGGTCCCACTCAATCCTAAGGCTGAACCTCACAAGCTGAAAGCTGTGTCCACTGGGATGAGATATTGGGCTATGGATCACACACAAAAAACTTGGGCAGGACTTTTTTTTTGTAATAACAGGCAGTGCCTGCAGAGTCAGCCAAGTGGGTATATTCATGCTCTAAACCATCAGCTAAGATTGCAAGGACTTCTCCCTTAATGTCCTGTTCAGATACTTTAAGCATCTCTTCCAAGAGCAGGCAAAAAATGTTCGCATTTGGAGAAATGTTAGCAGGCTGTTGGACAACTGGGAGGCAGCAACCTCTGGCATGAGATGAAGATACAGAAATCAAACCTGCACTGCAGCAACAGGCTTCTCAACTTCAGGCTGTTCCTCAGCAAATAAAGGTTCAAACTCGTTAATACTTTCCACATCCTCCAGTGACTGTTCGCTGCCTAATGGATCCAAATCAGGAGTCTGGAAACAGAGAAGGTATATTACGGTAGGTTAGCTCGGCTGTGCTAGGCACATAAATGGCTTCAGCTCTGTTGACACACTTCAAAAATTCAATGCCAATTTCCTCAAATCTCAATTTTTTAATGTGCCTGAAACCAAATATGCTGTTCTCTAGCACTGAAGCCAAAAATCAAAATGGTGAACAACACAGAAAACAGAAGTTAAAACAGACATTCACTCAGAGCATAAAAATCAAACACTTTGAATAAATTTATTGTGATGCCAGCTCAGAAATTAAAGGCCTCAGTCAACAGGCTGTCTGCCAGGATCCTAGCCAGCCACGTCCTAAATATAACAACATACTAAAACTTATTAACATAGCTTTTTAAATTGGTTAAAACTTGGTGCATTCCCAGCACCCCTAACTGCTCTATAATTACCATTAAATTCCCTGCCTTGCTCATATGGGACTGGAAAACAAATATTTGCTAGCTACAAAGCCGCCACACAATTTTTAACAGTTTCAGCTGCCTAACATTTGCACATGGGATATACCAAAAGCCCTTCTATTTCACAGAGATGTGAAGGTGCTCCCAAAGCCTCTTCCTAATGAAAAGCATCACTCAAAATCCTAGAGCACTTCACTGTTGTGAAGTAGCAGCAGCTTTTTAATTTTCTCCTTTGTTTTTGTTACAATGTTACTGTTGGGATTTTGTTGCTACAGAATTGTTTTTTTATTTTAAACTTGAAACATTTGTTGCAATGTCCAGCAAGCAGCAGCAGCAGCGAAAGCTAGATCATTTGAACATTCTGAAGTATTGAGCTTAGGTCCACTTCAAAACCAAGCGAACTGTAGTCACCTGAAATTATCTCCAAAACTCATGCTCTTCTAATTCCATTTCTTTTCATATCTGAAATCTAGCAACAGAAAGAAACATAAAACTCTGCTGAAGAGTTGGCACAGACCCCAGGACAACATGATTAACTTTTAGTCTCCTTTACACGGCCACAGAGGGATGGTCCATCTTTACAAACGGTTCTGCTGATAATTGCAAGCTCCCTCACAAAGCACAGACCAAACAGAAGCCTTGCCAATTCATTCCAAGGTCTGAGATTACACCTAGTAAAGAGGAGGAGCAGGGCATCCACAGGAGACATACTGGAACTTGGGCACCACCACTAGGCAAAGCTACAAGGAGCTGACAGTCTTTCAACTATGTTTTCCTAGAACATTTTCTTTTGACAGAAGGCAAGAAGTTTATTTACTAAAATGGTAAACCTGTGATGAACCTCAATTTTGCTCAAACGCAGTCATTTTGACTCTTACAAACTTTCTGTGGAGGACAGGCAAAATATAGCCAAGAAGATGCCAGCTCACTTGCTAGTTCTGGCTCCATCTCAAGTTCCACATAATACAGGAGAACACCTAAATCTTGCACTGCTCTCCTCTATGCTTAATTTTTCTGTTTTTTCTCTCTACCTTTTCTTGTGCAAAGACTGATGTAACTGAAAAAGCTCTATCCTATATGACTTGATGGCAATTAAAAGTAAATGCACAGACATTGCTAGAAGATCTCCTAGAAGCAGCTGCTATGTGCTGGGCCTGTATTAATCTGGCAAATCAGACAAACAAGCTTCTCATCTTCACCACAACAACCCAGAAGTCTAGTGATTAATCTTTCATTGTTAAGTAAACAGAATAGAGTGTGCTGCTTAACTGCACCAAAAAAATAGCCAAAATGAAGGCAAAGGGTTAGTTGTTTACCATGAAGTTCTCTGAATCTAAAAGGGAAGAAGAAAAAGGAAAACACTGTTTTTAACAAAAAGTTTGGTTCTTCTACATCTTTAGTACAAGGCTACAGACATTTAAGGATGGTTGTCCTAGGATTATAACCACTTGACGTTCAGTACCTAAAACTCCACATCACTTAATTGTTAGACACTGGGGGGGGGGGAATCTCTAACATACCATGCCCACTTATTTAATCAAAATTATTGCAAAAGCAGAGTTAGAGGTTGGTTTAAAGTATGAACAAAATCAGCATGTTAGCTGCTGTGTTTGCAACACTCAAGTAAATCAAACTTAAGTAAGGACACCAGTTAGCACGCGCTGCCAGGAGTAAGTACAAAGTGAACAGCGGGACCCTCAGTGGCACCTTCTCTGACCCACTAGGGCTCTTTTGCTTTTTCTCCAACTTATTAAAGATGTGCAATTAATTTTTAAGGAAACTTACTGATTTAATATAATTGTATACTTCAATTAGTGTCAGGAAGCCTTCACATTATGCTTAAAACTATATGGAACCAAACTATAAGACACATCCCAGAGCACAGCACAGAAGAGCACAAGAAGGAATAGTGATTTCAGGCATACTCTATACAATTGAAATGGCAATCTTCTGTAAGTGCAGAGGAAAGCTGGAAAAGACAGGAGCAGTTGCCAAATTAACAGTAAGTTGCAGTGTGTTAAAGGAGAAGTTTAGTTCATCAACAGAAGTCTGAAGGAGCACATTCTCAGGCATAAAAACTTAATTCTCTCAGAGATAAGAACAGAATTAACTTGTTGAAGATGTTGTACCTCTGGTTTGCTGTCCACAACATCCACTTCAATATTGACTTCTGCCTGAAGGATTTTTTGCTTTGTTTGTTCAATGGACAGACTCAATTTGTTGATGTAAGACTGAAGTTCTTCTGCAGAGTCCATGTTCAGCTCCACCAAAGCTTTGTGGAATTGATCCATTTGACCATCTTCTAAAAGTTCCTACAGACAGACCAGAGCTAGCTGTGATGAACAACACAGGGCAACCAACTCTCCCTTAACTGTGTGCATACACTTTGCCTCCATTACTACACACTATTATGTGAACAGCTTTGGCAGAATTCAAAATATTTCCCAAAAGAAGGACTGTTCAGAACCCGAAAGTGAGTTCTGCGTAAATCATCTCCCACTTTTATCTTGCAAGTAACCTTCAAAAGCTCCTATCAGAAAACACCCAGGACATTCGTAGCTTTATAGTGACGCATGACTGCATGATAAAGCTCTGAGGGCAGCCTGTCCCCCTCCCAAAAGATCACACAGAAAACTTTGCCTTGATTACCTGTATGTATAGCAGCCTGTCCAACCTCTCTTGGTCAAGTTGGAGCTTCTCTTCTCGACGACGCGCATTGAGCTCTTGGAGCCGACGTAACTGCTGCTGCCGCCTCTCCTGCTTTTCCTCCGATGTCAGAGTGCTTCCCAGCAGTTTGTTAGAGAAAGGCAGCTGCATCTTGTGCACGTTGTTCTCGTAGTAATCTGGGGACCGCCACTTCTGTAGCTCTGAATGTTTTGAAAGCAAAATAACTGTTTTGTCAGGCTGAGGAGGATGATTCATATGTCGTAGGCACTGCACGCTAAGTTCAGACTTATAGTGTTCTGATCTCCAGCATACAGGAAACGCAAAGGACTAAGATGTGGGAAGTACACACTAATGTCATTTCTCTCTTCCCAAAGTAAGGGAGAGTTCCAACATATTTCTAAGGACTCCTTCAGGCTCTTTCATAAGTGACAAAATCAAGAAAACACAATTCTTCGGCCTCTATTTAAGATGACATATAACAGAGAAATTTTAAAACTTCTTTAATTCACAAAAAGTTAAAAGAAGTCTCCTCTGCAATTTTGGAAACCTTAAAATGGATATGCCAAAAAAGCAGAAAAGAAACACAGCCAGATACCAAAATCATAACCAGTTCAATGTTTTGTTGGAAGCACAGAGTAAAGTAACTAATAAACTAATTTAAAATTATTTTCCTCTGAAATAATCCCAATGATTATTCACAGATAAATTTGAACTAATACAGATTTTTTTAACTTCATTTTGTTTCTATCCCAATGTTTAATTCAAAACTGTTGTCAAGCATTTCCTATGAGGTAGATCACCAGAAAGACATCTATGAAGAAAGCAAAATAGTAGCACAGTATTTCTGCCAGAATCCCAGGTAATTTGAGAACAAGGGATACAGAGGACAAAACCAAGTTTGGATGAATACTATCTAGTAGTAAATTGCCGTTGGTTTTACCTTCTATGTAGTCCTCTGCAATGTAGCTATGTTCATGCAGTATTTCCTCCATGCGACTGAGAGTGATGGCAGCAAAATGCCCTGGGTATTTCAGCTGAAGGAGGCGCTGGAGATACACAGCTGCTTGACACCCTCCAAGATTAATACGTTTGCAGTTTTTAGCATCTAACCTGAAAACACAAAGACACAACAACTGATATTAGAGAGATCTACAAGTTCAGCGTAAAACAGTCCTCCTGCTTTCCCCAGTATTATTTAGTTTCTGATATGGTCAAGTAGACAAATGAATATTCACAAATATTTTGAGATTCAGTTACTAAAGAATCTAACACACCTGCTTTTCTCAGACAACAATCACTGCTTTGTTTATTGGAGATGTTTTTAAATAACCAAACATTCAATAATTTTGGCGACAGCAAAGTAATGTTCTATTTTAAGAAGGGAAATGATGGTTAGTGGCACTAAAAGTAGTTCCTTTAACCTTTTTAACATTTCACAATTGGCCAGGTGTAGCCCTCGAAAATCTGAAGCATCTACCAGATACAATAAAGCCATTTCCTGCAGTAAGTATTTAACAAAAAAAAAAAAACCAACAAAAAAAAAAAAGCAGAGCAACATAGCAGCATAACCAGAATGATAAAAGCCTCAAGAACTGCAGAAATCTCACAGAGCACTTTATTTTGTCCCAAAGCTGCTTTAAAACCTAACATATGCTTTTTAATGCCTGATCTTACCTGGGGTAGATATTCCCTTCTACTTTTGAAAGTACAGATCTACGCATGAATAGTAACTAGAAATACAATACGTACAAGGACAGCACTCCTTCTTCAATTCAAAATTCAACAGAACTTAAAATCTGCAGATCTAGTTTTAACTTGTCAGTATAAATTAAGACCTGGTAAGAACTTATACTGCAGCAGCTGGAATACAGAATGCTAGAGGAATGGGTATCTGCATCATCGGGAAGTCAATGACTGACCAAGAGAGACTGCACCATACTTACACACCAAGAACTCACCTGCCATCTAGGACTGGCAAAATGTGTGTACACTGATAACCTGAGGATATGACCAAACCACTGCAGGGCCAGTTCTGCTTTCTGTTGTGGTAAAAACTGTACAAGCTATCTACGCCATAGGACACTTTTGGCACTTGATAGCATTCGAAGAGGAGCTCTGACATCATTTGTCTCGAATACAGAGGATTGCACACCGCTTCCGTCAGAACAATCGGATGATCAACACAACCCTGTAAGAGATGAGAAAAGAAAAATAATAATGGTGCGAAGGGAAAACACTGTGATACTTGTTTTTGCTTCTTCTTTTAAACATAAGCAAGAACTTCTCCAAAACAGCAATAAGAAAGCACTTTATGTGCAGGCTATTAAGTTAAATTATATCTAGTGCTTAAGGGGGGCAAAAAAAAAAAAAGGCTTATCCATAGCAAGGCTTCCAATGTTAATTCACCCAGGGAATAAACTCCTAAGGGTGGAGGAGAACGGATATTTAAAGGTAAGGGTAAAACTGGTGGAAGTTTAGCTCAGCACTAGGTAAAGCTTTCAAACTGGTGTTGTCATGGGGGCAAAAGGCTTCATGGTCTGAGGACAACTCTCCACTCAGCCAGGTACGCAAAACTAATAACATTAAATGTCCTTCTCAAAAACTGATCCTGAGTACTGGCTCTCAGCCAGGCTGTAGATGCGATGCTGCAGTCCAAGCCTCTCCCCCTGCAGCTGTATCGTCTCTCTTTCATTTTACCACAAAACTATGATGACATTAAGGGAACAGTGGGGTTCAAAAGACCCCCCTGGGGAGCCCCCAGCCAGGGTCACCACAGCGTGCTGCTCAGAGCCACATCTGCGAGGAGGGGACAACACAACCCCTCTGGACAACCGGGGCGATGCTGGACCCCCCATTCCCACAACACACCCAGTCACATCCTGTCCCTTCACCCCAGCACCCCCAGGGCCGGGCCGGGCCCCCCCGGCGGCCTCAGGGCCTGGCCCCGGCCCGGCCCCCCCCAACCCCGGTACCTGCGAGGCGACGCCGAGGCGCTGGAAGACGTGGTCGAGGAGCAGCTCCTGCAGCTCCAGCTGCACGGACACGTTGCGGTCGAAGGGCGAGCGGAGCAGCCAGCGCAGCGGCTCGGGGCTCCCCAGGTCGTTGCCCACCTGCGTCTCGGCGCCGGCCCCGCCGCGGGCCCCGCGGCTGCGCGCCGCCAGGGAGCGGAATCGCAGCAGG
This sequence comes from Syrrhaptes paradoxus, assembly GCA_013400615.1. NCBI lineage: Eukaryota > Metazoa > Chordata > Aves > Pterocliformes > Pteroclidae > Syrrhaptes > Syrrhaptes paradoxus. The sequence continues at coordinate 62,309 of VZTO01028101.1, read as the reverse complement.
GGCTCGGCGGGGACGGAGGGGTCGGGGGCGGCCCAGCCCGCCCGCGTCTGGAAGGAGCCGTTATCGATCACCAGCGGCACCGGCTGCGGTGTCCGCACGGCCGCGCTCGGCTCCAGCACGGGGTCAGGGGCCCAGCGCACGTCGCGGAAGGCGAACACCCGCGAGGCCGCCGCCATGTTGCGCCCGCCCCGGCTCCCTCCGTCCGGGAACGCGGGCACCCACGGCGGTTCCGGCTGGCGGCTGCGGCTCTCGGAGCGGCGGAGGGGGGCCTGTACCCCCCGACTGCCCTTTCACACAGGGACACCCGCACCCTCTGTCATTAGGAGTTAAACTTCACCGTGAAACTTCCACAGCGACCCGCGGCCGGTGGGGCCAGGCCGCCCCCGGAGGTCCCTCCTCAGCGCCCGCAGTCTCCCCGCCGGAGAGCGGGGCCCAGCCGAGGCCGAGCCGGCCTGGCCTGTCCACGGGTGTCTGCTGGATCCGTGCCCTGCCCCGGGAGACGGGCAGAGGGGTGGGAGCCGCCAGGCAGAGTCGGTGCTCGGAGCGGGGAGACCCGGGGGCTCACGGCAGCAGTTCACCATGGGGGCTGAGGAGATCCCCGCTGCTGGACTCTGCTCCTTCCCTCACTGCATTTGTAGGCAAACCACCAAGAGCCTGATTTCCAGAAATGCCACCAGCCTGCAACCCCTGCTGCGTGAGGTGGGGACTGCAAATATTAGCGTCCTTGGAGCTCAGGTCGTTAATGGCTTTTCTCGGTTGTTTACCCACTGCACAAAGTAGGGATAATAGCTTTTATTATCACACAGGGCTGTTATTAGTATGAATTAATAAGGATTTGCAAAGTTCATTTAGATTTTGGGATTAAAAGGCTCATTTCAAGGGGCTGTTACTGCCTAAAACCAAACAGATGCGCACAAGCGAGGCCGTTAAATGCATGCAATCATTCCTCATGTGCACTTCCATAACTGCTCTCCTCTAAGGTTTCCTGAGAGCTACACAAACAATTAATTCAGCCAAACAACCACCTGTGAGGTAAGCAATAGATAATGGCTTTATTTTATTGAAGGAGAAACAGCACGATTAATGAATTTCAAGTTACCAAAGTCACATATCTGTTCCTACTTTGATCACTACCGAGCTCCTTTACTATTAAGCAATAAATTTATAGACATATCCTATGAAACATGCTAGCTTGCCTTTCTTGGAAAGAAGGGAGATAGAAAGGCAATTTAAATACAAAGGTTTATTTTCCTAATGGATTAGCTAGTAGATGGAAACATAGAGAGTGGGCTAAAAATAGAGTCCATGTTAATATGCTCCATGTCAAATAGGAAAGCCCGGGAGAAGTAATTTTAGTCATCCTCTATGCGTCTCTCTGCAGGGTTGATTGTATTTTATTGTTTTCTCAAAAGTAACCTTGGCTACCCAGTTTCAAAGAGGCTGAAGTGCTTGGTTATCTCCCCTGTATCTGAAGACATAAATATACATTTAACTATTGTTTTAACATAAGCATTGAAAGTTTCCTAATTTGTATCTATCCTTTAAATAGCAACTGAAGGAAGGACAATCAAATCACATGTTTTCTCAGTTCTTCTTATCCCATGTTTAATCCTTATCACTCCCTCCCTGCATAGCACAGGGCTGTCCCTTTTGCTAATCACACTGAGCATATCAGCAGTCTTCTTGGGATTAACACAGTGATGTAATGAGAGTTATTAAAAGGTAGTAAAGCAGAGCAGGCATGCTGTTCTAAACTTAGTGTAACCTGAAGCAAGCAATGAAGTATCCGCTGGTTCCTTTGGTGAATGATCTGACCTTTCATCTTATTTTCTTCTGGCTTTGTTTACCATTTGTAATACTGTTGATTGTAATTATTATCTGGCTACAGCTTCTACTTAATGAAGGTAAGTTCTGCAACTGATCAGATAAAATGCTCCTGCATAAAGGCTTTATCTCTTAGATTCATCTTTAAAGCACTCTGCTAGCTATTTTTAGGCTAATGACACTTGTCACAGAAGGAAACTAAAGTTTTTTTAGTACTGTTGGTAGCATAATGAAAATCAAACTCAAATTATTATGCTTGGTGTTTAAAATGTTTATAAGAAGACAAGCTGCTGTCAGCTGTTCTTCCTTACACTCTCCCTTTTTCTGAGAGGTAATTCAATTTAAGAAGTCAAAGAAGAAGTACTTTTATAAATTTATATAAAAAATCCCTCAGAAAGCAAACTTAACCCTCTAATTTTGTACACTTTCAAACTCTGGCTTTGTAGTTATCTTACACTTCTTTTTTTGTGGGGAGTGGGGGGATGTTACTCATGTGGGGAGAAGCTGTTAAGGGAATCCTTTGAATCTTTTATCAATGCTGAGGCTGATAGAAAAATTTTGAAGGCAGCAGGACATGCATTTTCATTTATTGTTGTATTTTGCATCTCTTTATGATCCACCAGTGATTCTTATTTTTAACATGTCAGTGGCTAATAACGAGCTTTGGTTTAGGCTAATAATAGGCTTGTTGATAGACTCATGAGGATAAAGCCTTGCTAGTTTGCTCTAATCCTGGAGCATAAGCAATCCCAGCTGAGGAATCAAATTCAAAAGCAGTGACCCTACCTTTGCAGAACAGCTGTAGGAAGGAATATAAGAACTAAATTTGACTTAACAAATTTAACACCCCCTATTCTTACTTAATGTGGTGTCCAGTACTGTAATAGATCCCAGAGGAGTAGCAGATGATTCCTTTGCAGCCACAGGCAGCAGTTGAACAGAAGGTGCTCACCATGACAGAGGCTTGTATTCCTTCCTCCTTTCCTGTTCTGTATGTGTGTGCATGCTGCATTTTCAATCTTCAGCTCCTATTTTGCAGGTTTAGCACACAGGTGATCTCATTACAGCCTCTACTTGCTGTAGTAGTGAAGTATCTTCACTCCACACACTTAGGTGCACTCTTGTGGGTGACTGAGCATGGTAATTAAAAATCAGAGGCTGTGAAGGGTTATGACAGTAGTACAAGCTACCCTGAGCAGCATAGGCATAGCTTACTGCTGATGTCTGAAGAGCAGAATAAAATATCTGTTTTGCATAGGTAAAACACAGCTGTACCACATACTGACACTTAGGCTGAGTGCTAGCTTTTTGCCTGGGGAGAGTAACTCTGGAATCTCTTGATGCCTTGATTGAGATTTTCAGATTATGCTCTATTTACCTTCACAGTTTCTGGCCCTAGGATGACTATTATTAGCACCAGGCCTCTAAGGATTCCCACAAATCCTCTAGGTTCCATTTTAATCAATAAGACTAGACACATTACTAAATTTTTGCACACTAGTGTGTTTACAGGATTAGAACATTAAAATGTTTCTTAGTAGTTCTTAAGAGAGAAAAATAAAGCAGCGCTCTCTTTAGCAACTTCCTAACTAATTCAGTCACGTCTACTTATGTTACACTACCTTGCAGCAGTTTGTCTTTCAGCTCCTCCTTTAATATAGTTTCTGATTAAGAGCTAATTGGTTAAAATCAAACACAGGTCTCTTATTGCCCAGTAGGTTTAGAAATCCTTTACTTCAGCTGAAAAATATCCAGAAGAACTTTGTCTTGGTCCTAGATGGAACATGTAAGGCTTACAGCTAGAGAGAAAAAGTCACATGCAGGTATTTTACATGGTTTTTTTATATCTATTTCTACACAAGTGCCTAGTGCAGAAGAAACAAAGACACAGTTTTCTGATGAGCCTGATTCTGACGCTAAATTTGAGGATGAATCAACAGAGGAAGAATACCACAGTGACATATCCAGTACAGAAATGCAAGAGGAGATGCAACCCAGGAGATCTCTGGGGAAACTGAGGCCCAAACCTGCTTATCTGAGTTCAAAACCAAAAAGCCAAAAGCAAAGTCTTCTTGCTGTAGTCTCAGATAGCTGGTCACAGAGCCAGAAAATAAGACCTTCCCACACTGAGAAGAGCGATCTCTGTAACATCGTGATGGTGAGTAGTATGACCAGACTATCTCTTTGCATATCTATTACTTTTGTGCTTCAGCTCTGATATTTTTCATCTCTGATTTTTTTTAATCTTTGCCTGACTCCTTGGCTTCTTGGGTAAGAGAAAGCTGTAAGGGGGTTGCTGCTCAGTTAATGACTAACAAGAGGTTTTTTCCATCTTCCCTCTTTGGAATGACTCCTGTTGTAGACAAGGTAAAAGTAACACGAATTTATATAGAATAACCATTATTTATGTTTACTGTATGTGTATACATATATGTTTAAAGATATGTTTAAATATTTTAAAAGTCTTTGAGAATTTAATTTGGAACAGTGAAAATTCCTACCTGTTCCTCTGAGATAAAAAGTTCAGTGCAACTCTATGTAGAAACTCTCCGGGTATGTATGGCTGATATTATGTATTTTAAAAATCTGCTTCAGATTTCTTACAGTGGAGTATGTGACTGAAAGTCACTTGCTCAATAAGAGCTGAAGCCTGAAGTCACTTTGCAAATGCAGTAGTCCCAATCCTTTTAGACTTTTTATAAATCCTGACAGATATATTTGGAGCAGCAGAAGAGATTAGTGTCTTGTGTGACTTCTCTTTCCCTGTGCCTTGACTGTATGTTCCTTTGCAGAGGGGCTCAGAGGGAAAGCTGGTCTGTGCCTCCACTGTCACTGGTCAGTCCTGTCTACTTATTTACACTGCTGGGATTTTTTAATTGGAGCAACTGAGGTACTTCATTTACTTCCACCAGCTTTGCTGGAGTGATAATCTTTGTTAGGCTAGAATAGCTAAGGACTAGTGTCATCCTAAATTGCTGCAGTTGTTTGACTAACACACCCTGAAGCTGAGCTTTAGCATAGAATCAGTAATAACTCAAAGTATTTTGATATCATTAACACCACCAAGGCAATACCAAGTCGGTGTAGTAACAGGTTTGTTATTTTTTTTTCATTGTTGTTATTCAAAGGCTAGAGAAACAATGCTAAGAATGAGCTTGGATTTATCTATCTAGGATACTATTTGGTTCTTCTAGAGCCCATCACATATACAAATATTGATTTGAACATGGCAGTTTGAAGATCTGGGGTTTAAACTTGTCTCTTGTAGCATATAATACTTAAAGTGAAGGGCTTGTTAGTGTGTTGGGTGGGAAACAAGCACTCATAGTCTCGAATAATTTAAATCCTACTGAAAATTGAACCTATTCTGAAAACATAATTGCCATGACAATTCTGTTCCTCCTTTTCTTCACCAGCTGTTGTGCACCATGCTTTCTTCTCTCACCTGGAATTTTGTCTGCCAGTTGTTCCAGATCACTAATACCCTGAGGATTCAACTGCTGCCATGCTCTCTGATTATCTACATGGCTCAGGGGTTCGTTTTGCTGTGTGAAAAAGTTGTGAAAATCCTGGGCTCCCTAGAGCGTGGAGGACTGTTGACTCCACTCTTGGGGAGGAGGTGTAAGCAAACTGGAACTCGGAGAACCACCTCAGGGAGGAGATAAAGCAAGTAGTCCTGTGCCTGTTAACAACAATCCTGCTCAGCATCAGTGAGAGCTACTGCAGTGTGGCAGAGGGAGGTTAAGTCTGAAAAGGAAACCTAGGCGAGACTGAGCTGACACACACTGGAGTCACAAGCCCTCCTTTCAAAGTGACCAGTTCTGACTGGCTAGATATCAACCGAGTGTCCAGTGCTTGGGTGTGTACTCTGCTCCCCTCCCTCTTCACACCAGTGATACTCTCGGGTCACCACTGCTAATCTTTGATTTCAAGCAAAGATCAAGGCAATAACTCTCAGTAGTAGTTCTTACTAGAGCTTGAATGCAGTACAGCCCAGTGATTATTTTACTCATACTCTAATTAGCACTTTTCTGATCTCCAACTTGTCCATTCTCAAAGTAGGAAACAATTTTTCAACACTGACAAATGAAACAAGCCTACCTCCAGTTAACAAGAAACAAGCCCTTAGCAGATACTGAGTGTGCATTTCCTTCCTTTCTCTTCAGGACATGCTTTTCAGCACAGCTGACAGGCTGATACAAGGTCAGATTACAGCCTGAAGAAGCACTCACCAATAATTTGATTTAACCGGTTGGTGGGACCACAAGGAGGTTGGTGAGACTGGGATGAGCCATAATTTTGTAGCCTAAGGGTTTACGCAGTCATCGGGCTATGAACAGAACAGCTGTTTGCTCCTCATGTCAACGCACACATTCAACAAACTTTTTTGAGGAGGACCTGAATTAGGAAGTCACATCCCAAAGAGCACATTGCCCCTTGTGAAAATGTTTGTCTTTGCTCATCTTGTGCAATAACTGTGTCTCTCCAGAGTCTTCCTTGGGCAGGACATGTAACAGTTCACTAACCCACACCAGTTCTGAAGCATCCCTTGTTTGCGTTTACTTGTCTTTCCCTCCCCATCCCCTGAAGTCTCTGTGTCCAAATATTTGTCCAGAGCAGTATGCTCTTAAATAAAACTTGTTTGTCCACATCTTTATTTTTGTAGGTCCTTTATTTAGAAAACAACACAACAAACTATTTGCCGTTCATCAACTCTCTGCCGAGGAAACCTCCGTCTCTCCCCCAAGGGTGACCCGGGGTGATGGTCCTTCTCCTTTGGGGACGCCCCGTTGCTCCCCCTCTGCCGGCGGAGCGGGGCCCGGGTGGGTGGTTAAGGCGGATGCTGAGGGACCGGTGACAGCTGCTGCTGTTACCGGGGGCGGCAGCGGCCCCGCGGGGGGTCCGCCCTGGCCCCGCCTCTCCCGGAGCCCGCGCAGGGCCGGGTCGGGGGCTCCCTCCGTGCAGACAGGCCCCGGCCGTGCCGCCCCCGCGGGCTGTCCCTCGCCTCTCGCCTGCGCGGTGCGGAGCCGGGGGACGCCTCGCCTCAGGCTGGCTGACGACCGGGGCTGCCGGCGGCGGGCGGCTCCGCGGGCGGGGGCTGGGGCGGCTGGGCTGGCGGGCGGCGGTCGGATGTCGGGAGCGCTCCCGGCTCGGCTGTTCCTCCCCGCTATTGTCTGCGGCGCTGCCCCGAGCAGGTAGGCTGGCGGTGGGAGGGAGGCGCGGTAACGTTCGGGGTGAAATCGCCGCTTTTCCCGCAGAATGGGGCATCCCCTGCCTCGCCGGAGAGGAGGCTATTGTTTCGGCGGCAGCCCCCCTGCCGGCATCTCAAAGCTGTTCTTCCTGAGCCAGCCAGAAGAGCATTTTCTGGTAGTCCTAGGGTTTTTCTCTTTTCCTTTTCTACCTCGTTTATGAGCACTTAAAACCGCGTTGGCTAGAAGGACTCAATCTCGCAGCTGATTCCCCGGGTGACTCCTGTCCCTATGGGATTCCGCTTGTTTAGGCTACTGGGATATGCTGGGCTCCCTGTTAATTTCAGTTCAATACAAAACCTTATTCTCTCGAGGCAGTGGCCAACATGCCACCATTCAAATCGGTAACATTTTCCTGGGATCATTGCTGCAAAGAAGTAGATGAACTGAGGTGTGCAGGTAAAGTGTCTCAAGGAACAGAATACTGCTGTTTCTTATGTTGCATGGTGATGTTTTGAAGTCTTTGGTGACACCTTTTGTATGCTTTGGGGAGTTTTTAGTCTGTGTAAATACACTCAGAATAGCTGTAGCTTGGCTGGGCTGGCTGTCTCTCGCAGTGACACCGTAATAGCAGGGAGGCTGGTGCCAGGGTGCAAAACCTGCTCGAGAAACCTACTTTGAGGATTACTGGTTTCTGCAGAGTTCCCCAGTACCACAGCTATGCTGACGGTGGTTTATACCAGGTATTCCTGGCCCTGAGCTATGAGAAATACTGCACGACTAAATATTTGTGTATTAAGAATAAACTTTTATGTGGGGATTTGGCTCACAGCAGTATGGAAAGGCCATTTGGGCTCTGCTGTGGGTCTGTGCTTCTTGTTGATGATGTGTGAACCTGACCTGGACCAGACCTACAGCTGTGGGGACTCAGTTTGAACCCTGTAGACTTTGCATTGCAGTCCACCTTTGTTAGAATAGTTCTTACCCTGAATCTAGCTGTAAAGCCTGCCCCTGTGCCGATCTTTGCTGAGTGTTTGGAGTTCACTGCTTGAATGCAGCATGACCTCTCAGCTGCCTTGTAGTCTGCAAGCACTTCAATAGCATCAGTGAATTTGTGCTTTAATTTCGCCTTGCTGTTGCATGTAAAAGCTGTTTTCTGAGCACCAGCAGGAGCATTAGAGCTTACATATTGCAGCAGAGCAGACTTGTATATTGTAGCAGAGCTCTTTTCAGTGTGATTGTTTGCAGGTATTTCGAATAGATGCTTTTTTAAAAAATGAAGGCTTCTCTGTAGTTTTGGATTTAATTACCTGTAAGGTTTCCTGTTCACCTGAGGCAAAGCATCTTTTCTCATATGTACCCAGCAGCCTCCATTCTAGGGCCCTTCTGTATTGTAGCAAGTATGTAGCTTTCTTAGCTGAAAAAGTTTGATACCAAAACCTGGATTTAACACTTTGGAGCACAGCATTGGTCAGTTTGTTCTCTCAGCTGTAGTCTGGTAGTTTCTTTTGACTGAGGTTAAGCCTCCTCGGAGATGGAAGCCTGCATTTTTATATAGCAAACTGTACTATAGATGTTTTTGCACATCACCCGATCTCTCTTTTTTTTTGTCCCTTCTTTTTTACAAAGCATTTAGTTTGCAGGCATGTTACAGGGGTGGGCCTTGTTAAACATTAGGCTCTGTCAGGAAGCATTGTATACTGAAAAACCTCAATATTGGTTTCTTTCTCCTCTGAGCTCAAAACTCTGGAAGAAATTGATAAAAAGCTTGAACTCTAATGGAGTGTAAACTCAAGTGACCAAATGTGTTTTGATGGATTTAGGTGACAAACAGTATGTCAAAGCATTTTGGGATAAGGTCTTGCAGCGTGTTGGGATCTCTAACTTGTCAGTGGGGCCTCTCTTAGTAACAGCTGGGTGAGTTGGGGCTGTTTACATCCTTCTCCTGGAGGAGCCATGGGATGATTCAACTTGGCTGACATCTGTTTTTAATAAAGAGGAATTGGGGTTCTTGGGTCCAGCTGCATGTAGAAAAATAATGCTCAAGATTTGGCTCGTGGTCCCTTGTGCCCCAAGAGGGCGCAGCAGCAGCAGCATAGCTCTTGCTTTAGTCAAGAGATGTTTTTTGAGATGGTATTTTTGATGCTGAAAGGAAAAACCCCCTATGTGTTGTTTTCCAGTTCATAGCATCTTTGACTAGTTGGAGAACTGTGTCACTTGTCAGAGCTTTATAACCTGAAATCGGTGAGAGTGCAGCTTGCCATAAGGAAAAATGTCCTTCCCTGCAAGTACAGGGGAGTGTGGGAATGGGAGCCCACAGAAGTTGCAGCCCCTCAGTCCTTTCCAAGACCCAACTGGCCAAAGCCCTCAGCATCCTGGTCTGCTCTGTTCTGCCCCCACTTCGAGCAAGCGGTTGGATGAGGTGGTGACCTGAGAGCCCTTCAGATGAGGTTGTGATGGCACATGTAAACTGCTCCAGGAGCAGTGCTCCTCTCTGGCTGCATGGAGTGAAGGGCCCCCACTCCTTTAGTGCCTTGCTAAAAATCCTTGTGTGACTTGTGCTGGGGTCTTCTGCTTGAGCCGGGTGAGGAGGGCTCGAGGTTACCAGTGTACATGCCATACACTCATAGCTTTTTTTTATCCTTTGAAACTTAGAGACTACTATGCATGACCAAGAATACAGTATGTTCCAATCTCAATGTCTTTTAGGCTCTCAGTTCAGCAAAATGTCTGCTGAATTGGGGATGTTATGGCCCATATGCTTCTATTCCAAGCAGTTTAAGTGCTTTCAGTTGAAGACATTAAAATGTCTTAGTCGTGACATGATGTTTGAGCTTTCCTGCTGCAGATGTAAAATCCATACAGCTACGAGTCTTAATTGAAACCTGCTGGAGTTATTTTCTCCTCCAACGTATTTTATGAAATACTCCTTATGCAGCTGGCTTGAAAGGACTACCCTTAATTAGATATTTCTAATCAATTAGTGCTATTGCTTTCTGCAACACTGTTCCTTTCTAAGAAACATGATTTTGAGTTATATGAGGCACTTCAAGTTGATGTTCTACATATCAAATATGGCCTGTAGGATTTATTCATTGTTTTATGCCATGGGATTTAGGTAGAGCTCATTCACCGCAGCATTGTTAATCCTGTGGGTAAGACCCTCCAGGTGTGTTGTGTACTGAGAAGCTTGTCTGAAATCCGAACCTGTTGCTTGAAAAGTTAGGTCTCTAAACAGCCTTTAGATTCATATGTTGGCAATACTTTCTGGTATTTGTTGCTCTTTGCTAAGACCGTTAGGTCAGTTTGCAGGGGAGTGTGTTTTGTGATTGCAAAGAAGTTTGGAGAAAGAAATACAAAAGCTGATGTAGCTTAAAGCGTATTCCCAAAGTAGATTACTCCAAGGGTCTGGAATGTGTCAGTGGGAGGCTTCAGTTTTAGTGAGATGTTGCTCCGTGCATGCGGGAGTCCTTCCCCTCCTAAATAATTATTACCATCTGCATAGCTTATTCCATCAGCCTCAGGGCTGCTAGCGCCTGAGCTGTTGAGCTGTCTGCAAAATTTGGGCCTCTTGTAAAAATGAGGGTCTTTCTCACTAAATTGTCAGGGTTAGCTGTGTTTGAAGGGAACTTTCCTGTTGTCGTACAGGAAAATACTAGGGCAGCCCCCACTGGGGGACCTTTCAAAATAAGCAACATTCTGATCTTTCTTTCATGTCCTTTTACATTTTTAGAGGGAGAAGTTTGGGGACCTTTGAATCTTCTTACATAGTGCCTGGCAAGCTTATTATTAATTCACTAGTTCTCTGAGAGTTGTTTAGTTTTTATAGAATATGATTTTTTTTCCATTTATGATAACTTGCCATGTCCCTGGCTACTTGAATTGAATACTGTGGGTTATGGTCTGTGAGAAGGCCACGTGGACATACGTGTTCCCATCATACGGTGGAGCCTGAGCGTAGGAAACCACACCGAACACAACGCAGAGCTGAGAGCTCAGCGTTTGGGTAAGCAGCTTGGCTGACACCCAAGCACACTTCTAGTACATGAATTCCTGTTTGCTGATTTTGCAGCACTAATGTACTTATCCCTTTGTCCTGTTTTGCCCTTTTATGGAAGGTTCCTTCCAGGATGATGGACTTTGTTAGCAGTGGAGGTTGGTGCTGCTATGGACTGCCGCGGGGCTGGCGAGGGCAATGGCAAGAGCCTGCTCGACCGTTACACACTGGGGGTTCAGCAGCAGTGTAGCAGGCAGCCTGGGCATTGATGAGGCAGTGACAGCCAGCTCCTGACCAAGAGTTATCGCTTTGTACTTCCCAGTTATCCCTGCCTGGGTCCCCAGGCAGAGGAGCAATGTCACTGGAACGAAGCAGCAGTGGAACAGCACAGACGTGGAGCACTCTTCACTCCCCTGCCTCTGCCTTTTCTCTCTGGAGGGTCTTGTTGCTGAATCAGTTGAGGCCATTTAGTTGAGGTCAGTGAAGTGCCTGTTTCCTGCAGGAGGTGGCATGACAGATGTATTTTTCCTTAATCTCCAGTTCTCGGTGAGCCTTCGCTGGGCTCAGGCTGTGGGGACGTGGAGAGTGCAGGCACGCCTGCCTGGTGGGTGCTGGGCGGTTGAAGGGCTGTCCTGTAGCACTGCTGGTTTGGGGCAGAAAGATGACTTTTGCATCTGAATCTTGTGTGTGAGGCCGTATTGCTGATGGTGGTTCCATTCAACTGCTGTCAACTTAGAACTTCTTGCCGCTGTTGCCAAACTGATGGTTACGCTGGAATCCCGGGAGCTCAGATTTCTCAGTCTCTTTGTATGTACATGAATGAGCACGCTGCCAGGGCTTGAACCTCCTTTTCTGCTGCTTGACCATGTTTCTGACAACTCTAATCAAGTGACCCATTCTAGAAAGGAAAGCAGTGATTCTTGCCTTGAGGGTGCTGTTTGAATCCCAGAGGAAAACCAGGACTGTGTGTAGGCTCTGGAGTGAGCAGGAGCCAGCAGCTCCTGCAAGGTCCATAGCAGGTGGCCAATATATAATGGAACTGGAAGGATATCCTCTTTAGGCAGCAAATAAATACAGCTTTGCTGATGAAAGTTGTTTTTCTCGGTCAAGGTAAAGCTCGGACAATGTTTGAAAACAGCGGGGCTGACACAGTGGAAGGAAATCCTTGCATGCCTCATAGCGGAAGGTAGCCATGAGGCTGCAATGTATACATCCCTGCAGCTGATCTGAGATACACTTGTTTTGGACAAATATTCCAGAATCCTGGACTCATTCCAGCTTGTACATAAGAACGGTAAAAGCAGATAAAGGTAACAGCTGTATTTAGATGCAGTATTTCCTTTAGCTAACGGGAGAGGAAGGATGCCTCCTGGGAGCAGTCCTTCGAACGATATCCCCAATCCAAGAGCTCCAGAGTTCATTCACTTTGTGCTTTTACACTCTCTTGGCCAGCGTAAAGCAGGCGTGAAGCTGACGGATGTTTGCAGGCCAGGAAGAGTTTGGAGCAAGCAGAGAGCTGCCAAGTCAGTTGGGAGAATTAGGAAATACCAGCACTCATCGTGGAAAAAGCATTTTGGAGAATGGCCTTTTGCAAAGCTTATTCTAGCTGCAACAGTGTGTTAGCTAGAAGAAAACCTAACGGGGGGGAAATCTGTAAGCAGGACCAAGGAACTGCTGCTTTAAGACATTCTGGTGAACTCTGCTAGTGAGGTCTGTGTGATTTTGTAATGGATTACATTACCTCATTGTCAACAAAGCAGATAGCAGAGAAAAACTAGTCTTTGTAAAGGTCAAGAAGCTGCAGCTTGGTTGCTTGCTGGGGATCTGTGAATAACATTTAACCCTACATGAGTACTTTTTCTGACAACAGTACTGAGCCAAGTGTCGTGGTCCATTTGGACCTCTCAGAGTTACAGGAATCCACAGTCACAGTACCCTGTGAATCCAACTTTATTACATGAGCTCATTTGGTAAAAATCAAACGTAGGCTCAGTCTCTTTTCAATGGGCTGGTGTAACTTGTTAGTTCTCTAATTCATTAGTTCATTAATTTACAAATCTGCTAACTCACGTGCTTATGAGGAAGCCAGTTTCCCAGCTGGTGGTGAGAATGCTCACCCTTCCTCCTCCATCCCAGTGCAGCTGTCCCAGTGTCACAGTGGGAATCCCGGGAACCTCGGCAGTGATGGATCAGCTTGAAAACTTTTGGGGTAAGGTGATGTACTTACAACTTCTCTCATGGAAGTTTGGTTTCTACTGTTCCTGTGGGTTGTTCCAGTTAATTTGGAAGAGTTTCAGTCTCATCAGAAACTACCCAAAGACAGCAGGTCCCATCTTCCCCTTTCCATTGTATCTGGCATAGCAGACCTGAGCAGGAGTTGAGTCAGCAGTCCCAGTCCAGTGATGCCTGTATCAGAAAATATCCATTGTACTGAATTTTGGCTGCACAGACCAACCTCTTTAAAACACATCGTCCTGAATGTCAGTTTGGTTATAAGAGTTCATCAGGCTTACTAGAGCTGTGGGGTAAAAGCTCGTTGCTGTAGTTCATCTGCTCATCTGTCTGTCTTTAGATTTACACTTATGAAATATTTGTAGTTTTCAGCTCGCCTGCAAGTCTGAATTGAATTTCTCATTCTTTAGCTTGTTGGATTTGATGGTGCTTATTCCGGGGATGATCTATGGGATGCCTTCTTTTTGCCTTTGCAATAGCACTGTATTACTCTGAACTTGCACACCAAAGAATAAAAAATCTGTCTTGCAACATTCCTTGATGCTGATACCTGAGACTTTATATGTCTGATCTCCTGTTTGGCCCTGCAGTTAGAGCAGTGGATTTTTATACAAAAGCAAACAACATGTGAGGATTTATAGGCGCTGCTCTAGTCTCTGACTGACCTTTGAGATGATCTTGCACCATTAACCTCACCTGCCCTGTGTTCTTCCTTCAAATCCCGCACTACGGAGCTGTTTGGAAATGTCTGTAGCAAGCTCTTCCATCCCCTCCTTGGCCCCTAGATCATGTCTGCAATCTTCCCCTCCTGGTTTTCATGAAGACTCGTGTAGTTAAGCTTTGTCATGAATATTTTGGAAAAACAAGCTTTCTCCTAATGAGTTAACAGACTCTTGACTGCTAATAGCTCTGTGAGAGCCATGAGCTGTATTGTGCAATCGGGTTCATCATCTCGAGCAGTTTTGTTCCAGCTGTTGCATCGTTTGTAGATGAAACTAGTACAAACAAGCCCTGTGTGGTGACTTCAGAGCAGGGTGCCAGTGTAGCAAAAATAGTGACAGCTGACTTTTTTTTTTTTTTAACTTCTGAGCCTTTAAAGCAGCAGCCCAGCTTTGTTTCTGTCCCAACTCTCTTCTAGAGGACAAATGAGGAGAATGCCCATAAATATAAATTATGGGCCACTTGTAATCTCTGCACACAGAAGTTTGGATTCCTTCTGATGGACCTGTTACTGCTAAAGAGATGACAAACAAGAACAGAAGCCTCTTAGGATAAATGATGGCACTTTTGGGTGCAAGCACAACTGTTGCTTATGAGTGGGATAATTGGCACTTACTAGTGCCTGGCTGCTAAATAGGAACTTCTGCCACAAGGCTGTATTGATTTTTCTTTTTATTTTGGAAATAAATGATTGCACAACTGGGATTTGTAAAAACTCTGCTCCCTTTGAGAGAGGGGTGTCGTTCCCCCCCCGCTCAGAAGCTGATGGGTGTCCCACCCACAAATGAGCACGGTGGCATTTGATTCCTGGGTAAATGCCCTACACCCAGGTGTGTAGAGAGCTGTTTGGTAGCTGTATTTCTCTGGATATTGGAAGAATTTGGAGTGCTAGGTAAGTGGATTCTGTTTTTATTCTAACCATTCAACAAGAAGCTTCAGTAACACAGGGAGGGTTTACAGCCCAGTCTCTGCAGTAGTTTCAGCTGGTCTGACCCAATACAAAAACTTCCAGTGAGATTTTTAAAACTAGAAGATACTGAAATCTACAAAACACCCCCACAAAATGTTGCTTTGAAAACTGCTTTTGTGTTTTGCCCACACTTTGATCTTTTGGTGTTTTAGTTTTAATAAATAGCTTAGCGGTGTAGCTATGATCAGGTCACTCCTGCTTTTCTCCTTTTGTCTTACTGTCCTTGCTAAAACCCTGACTTATCCGAGCCAAGCTATCAGTAGCTATTCTTTAGCTGTCTCCTAACTTTGGTATCTCTGAGCCATGTGTTCCACTCTGACCGTGGGGCCGTGCCATGTGCGTGACTTCTCTCAGGAGTGGATGTTTGGCATTCTTTGGGCAGTAACTCCTATGGGATGCCCAAAAATGCACTGACTCATGGTGAGTTCACCCCATGGGAGCCCATCCTGCTGCTTGTGATTATGGTGCAGGAAATAAACAAGATGACAACCTAATCTATCACGTCTTTGGGCTGAGAACTGGGGCAGCAGAGTAGGATAGTCCACTCTTGACACCCTTCCTATTTGTAGCTCTGTTGCCACATCCATTTCCTGGAAGGGAACAGAAAATCCAACTTGAAAAAAAAATCAAGATGAGGTTTGTGAAATGGGCTGGGATGTGAGCTTGGGAATTTGAGCTCTCGCATATTCTTTTTTCTATGAAAATGAAGGAAGTCCAAAGCACTTGGTGAAGGTGGTGCTGGTGGCACTCCAGTCCCATGTGAGCTAACTAACCCGGCTGGGCTGGGATGAGATGGTGGTTGCTCACTGCGGCAGGACAGGGAGCTGCCTGCTGATCCTTTGTCCCATCTGCCTCTCTTCTATCACACCTCAGAAATGTGTAGCACTTTGTCAGCTGGTTGCAGTGGTAATAGGTCCCTGTGTTTGAAGGAAGTGAACAAGCAGCTCGGTGGTTATTAATCTGGTGCTTGTCACTTCTTTCTGCCTTGAGTGTCCAGCGAGAAAGATGTGTTTTTTGCAAGGCACAGCACCCGATAGATTTCAGGCACGTGTTTGAATAGGGGGGTAAACAAGGTCATCCTCAGAAACCCACTAAGACTTCTAATTTTATACAGTCCAAAAAAGCCCAGGAGGCAGAAACATATTCAATTTAAATTAGTAAGCCTTGGTTATTCATCAGAATAAGTGGTTTTGTGCATTAAGAATAGCTGCTGTGTCTTAGCGCTTCCTCCCATTGTTACAGCTCTTCCTCGAGCAGTGGAAATGTTTTGGGTGGTTTAAATTACATCTAGAGTAGTGATTAGGTTTAAGCAAGTTTGCAGTTTGCTTATCTAAATATACATCTGTGTCTAAAGAGCGTATGATTTTTTTTCCTCTTTCTTCGCTCCCCCAAGCCATGACACTATTGAACAGGGTGGGCAGCTGGAGGCAGTCATCTCTGCAATCCCTGGCTGGTGCTGGGTGGGTTTCTCTGTTCAGAGCTGCTATTTTGGATGGTAATGTGATGAAGCAGCTCTGGCTTGGACTGCCAGCAGCTAGTCCTGCTCTTCTACAGCATTGCAACCCACCAGACACAAGGGGTTCCTTCTCTGCCCAATGCTTTTGTCCTTTTTCTTAAATGTGAGATTAATAGCTGTCTGCATGCAATCTCAGTTTAGGAAGCATCTGTTCTCGCTGTTTGTCCACTGTCTGAAGCCCTAATCCTCTGTCCCAACCCTTGGGTGCGGTAGGGCAGATTATGTGCTCTGACATCCAGCTTGTGGCTGCAGGCAGGCTGGGTTTTACAGTACAGAGAGTCTGACCGTTCATCGGTGGGTCTGAGCCACCCTAAATGTGGGTAGAGGAGGGAGGGTCGAGGGGTGATGCTGTTCCTCTCTGCTTGCCCTGGGTTGAGACCCCAGTTACCGTGGGCATGCCTGTGTCTCCCAGGAGGATGATAAACTAGGTCTCATCTTGTGAAGTTGTCACGAGCGGAAGCACTTTGTAGGGTTTGAGTGTTGCTGTGGCTGTTTCCTTACGGCTGTTGAGCTGAGAGATGCCTGTTTGATCTCTGGGCTCGGGGTAGAGCAGAGCCAGCCGGTGTTGCGGGGCTGGCTGCTGGGAGCCGGTGCCGGTTACCCAGACGTGATTGCAGTTTAGAACTTTGCCCTAGGACACAGCCTGGGTGCTGCCTGCCTGGCAGACGGGGAACAAGCTGGGACTTGGAAAATCTCACCGCCTCGGTGACTCCAGAAACCAGAATAATCTCTTAATCTTAATGAGTCCATGTGATGGATAGGTAACGCTACTTGAGGATTTTCTTGATGTGTGACGGGGTGGAGGGGTGATAAAATATTTTCAGGCTTTCCTAATATTATGTAGTCTGTAAAAATAAACTTCCTGGAGAAAAAAGAATTGCATGGTAGGGATTTTGACTACATTCAGGTTTTCTCTGCTCTGCGTTGCAGTGTCTTTCACTTGCATTTGATTTCATGGTAACAAATTACTTTGGGGGTGCTTGAAAAATGTAATGTTGCCTTGTGATGCAGCTCATGAGCATTGTGTTCAAGGTGACCTGAAGGTGCTGATGCTGAGCTCTGCCAGGCAGTGTTCAGAGGCAAGTCTCCCAGGCTGGTGGTATCCCTGTGGTCTGGCAGAGGATTCCTGCAGTCTTTAGGTCTCAAGCCTGCATGTGCTTTGCCCAGCTGAAATTCCCAACTGTCTAAAAGCATGTTGGATGTTTTTCTCCCTCCTTTTTGGTCCTGAAGAAATCAGGTTTACTGAGCGAGCCAAGTCATGTCAGTTTGGCAGGAGGTGTAGATACCTCCAGAAATAACTCGTGCACTAAAGCTGTGACAATAACAGTGCTGGGTCTGGACCAGTGATTCATGTGAACAAATTGGCTGCTGAGAGCATTGGCATGTCACTTTGTCTCTGTATTCGAGTAAGATCTAGCTCCTGTGATCCACATGATCTCGTCCTGGTGAGCTTGGCTCATCTCTGATGACACCAGAAAGACTGTCCTGGAGCATGAAACATGCTGGAGAGCTCAGAACTACAGTTGGAATATTTTATCTTGATTCACTCCGTCCAAAAATGCAGACTCAGCTGGCCTTGTGTCTTCTTCCTCCACCTCTTTTCGTACAAACTAGGAAATAAACTCGCTGATTATTCTTCTCAGATGCCATGAATAACAAAGTCCAGACAGGAGTGAATATGTGAAAGGCTGTAGATGGTAGTGCTGCTGTTATTATCCAGAGATCTTAAATTTTCAGTAGTGCTTGTGTAGTGCTTTATGAGTAATCAAAGCTGAATATACTATTAAAGAATTCTGTTTCCATTCTGGATATTTTAATTCCCCTCAGCTGTGCAACAAGCCTGCCTGAATTCTTACTGCGGTGTTAGAAACCTGTGACCATGGAGCTCACTCGTACAAGTGACTGGCAGCCTGTCTGTCCGAAAACCTGTTGGTCAAAAAGGACAAGCAGCTGGCAGAAGTTATTGAAGGAACATAGCTGAGGGGTAGAAGAAATGTAGCTATGGGCTGTTGCACCCACCTGCTTGCAGTGCTGGCAGCTTAGGTGTGCTTTTGCGTCCAGGAGAAGGAATGGTCTGAAAGCCAACTGCTTGTTCCAGAGCATGGTGTGCCTGGTGGGAAGCCTTTTGGACAGGCTGGGTGCTCCCTGGGGAGGTATGACACTTTCCTGAGTTCGTAACAACAGTGAGCTTAGAGCAGCCACATCTCCCCTCACTGATGCTTTTGTTGTCACCCCCTCCTTGCTCTCCTCCCCCGTGTCTCAGACCCTGGGCAGTTTGTGTGGTCACACACCACGGTGTGTGCTGTCCGACGTTGCCTTGCAGCAACCCTTGCCAGAGTACCTGAATAAAAACATCAGAATTGCTTTGATTTGCTTGTTGCATGTTGCTAAGGTCTTTAGTATGGGATGTATTTTTTTTATAATATAGTATGTATAACTCAGTGCTGTTGTAAAAGCTGTGGCTCATGGATGAGCCTTCGTTATAACTGAATTTCACAAGCTGAGGTTCTTCCTGGCTGGTACATTCTGTGGTTTATCTTGGTTCAGAGCTAATAGAGGAGAAGCTATATGGATAACCAGAGTTTGGAGTTTGATCCCTTAGATTCTTATTAGAACCACTTGTCGTGACTACGCTAAATAAGAAATGACACAAAATGTATGTGCGAAGGCTGTGGGCTTACTGGGAACAGGATGAGCCAGGGGAAGCCAGCCCCAGTGTGTTCAGTCACCTGGAGAAAGACCCACCTCCAGCACAGTGCTTCCTCCTCTCTGGAAGGCTCAACTCTTTTTTTCCCTCAGAGTGGTGAAAATTTAGGGGGGAGGAATAAATTTTTTCAGGAATTGGACGCCAGGGAAAAAGGGAGGGGGAAAAAATATCCCATTAATTTTTTTTTTTTTGCATACTTAGTGTGGGGAGTCGTGAGAGTCCCAGACCCACCTCCCCCCTCCTCCACTAGCCCCGGGGCACTGAGGTTTGGGCAGTGGGGCAGCCCGAGGTGGGGTGACAGTGGCTGGGCTGAAGCAGCGGCAGGAAAAATCACTGTATTCTGGGTACTGAACACAACTGAGGCAGTGCCAGTGTGCTGTTACGAGGGATTGTTTGTAAAACAGCTCCTGCCACCCTTTAAGCTATTGCAGGTAAGACAGGCTGAGCCATAGATCCAGTCTTACTGGGAATATTGGAAACAAGGAGTGGGGTTATAATCTGTGCTGGAGAAGGTTTGAAACCTTAAATAAATGACTTGTCTCTTTAACTTCAGGACTGTGAATAATAAGTGTTAGAAAGGGAAGTTTCAGAAACACTGTGAAATGAGGCTTGGTGGAGAGAATGGCAAGAACAAACCCTGTGATGATGGCTCTAGGGGAGCTGATTGCTTTAAACCTTCGCTCACTCGCGTGTTGCTTGTTGCTGGGATTTTAGAGAAGGGCCTGGATCTGGCAAAATATTCTCTGTGGGTGTTACGGGTTTACGCTGCTCTTTCAACACCAGTGTCTGTTGTACAGCTGGGATTTACTCACTGCTCAGCTATGGCACGAAATGCTGAATTTGCTTTTTTTAGTAAGTGCTCATGGTTTTTGTTCCATCCCCCCGCCCAAGTCCCCAGGCAGATGCTTTGTGTTTTTCTTGATGTTCACTTACTTCAGAGAAGTACAATTTTGAGGAGCAAATCCGCCGCTTGACTCCTCCTTCCAGCGCTCCTTGTGGGAGTTGCTTTTTCACTCAGCTGAAGCCTGAGTTAATGTTTACCAAGCCTCACTTCAGCCCAGGCTTGGGAATAACTCCTTGTTCTTTTCTGGTGACTCTGAGCGCTGGCTGTGGGCCGTGTCCCTCAGCCCTGTCCCCGGCGTGGGCGGCTCAGCACCTGGGCGGCGCAGGAGGACTCGCTCCGCCCGGGCGGCTGGATGCGGGAGGGAGCAGAGGATGCTCCCGGCCACCCCATCGGCACCTCGCAGGTGACAAGGAGCGGCTCTTCGCTATCACCTGCCAGGCTTGGCAGCTGCTCCTCGGCTCCACAGCGGTGCGCGGAGGGACACGGATGGACTGACCGCCGCTCTCCTTCCCAGCCGGCCATGGACAAGCGCCGCACGGCTGGCTCTGGGGGGGCCAGGAGCGGGATCCCCAGGCCCCGGGTGCCGCTGGCGCCTGCCCCGCTCGGCAGCCTTGGCAGGTACGGGCACGGTGGCGGGGACATTGGCACCGGGACATCGCTGCCCTTCCTCCTGAAGGCAGGCCGATACCTGCAGCAGGGTGGGTGGAAACAAGGTGCATTTCCGGAGGTGCACAGGCTGTAAAATGCTCTTTAAAACTGTGCTTTGGCTGCTGTGAAATGAAACCTATTAAGCCTCCTTTTTTTTTTTTTTTTTTAAATTAACTCTATAATTGGGATGAGTGCAGCAAGCTGTGGCAGTAGGACCTGGTGGGGTGTCCGTGGCTTAGGGGGGCTAAAATGCAGACTGCATGTTTCCTCGTGATTCAGTGGTAACGTTGCCCTGGCAGCTGGCAGGGTTTGAGGGCTGTGCAGTGATTTGTAGAACTGTATGAAGGTAAAAATCCTTATTTATAAATATTGTGCAAAACATGTACTAAAAGGTACAAATGCAAACTGAAATTTGCTGGACAAACACCATACTGTCTGTGTACTTGCTGGACATTAAATGACTTGCAACTTCATCTGATGTGTATTTGCAGCAGCTTAGCTGTTGCACCAAGTTGGAGAACATTTCCCTGCTGCAGTGATTGCGACCTGTTGGTTTTGTGTGAATGTACTCTCAGTGATTTTATTTCTAACCATAGCTCACATTTTCATATTTCTGTCTGGCTTCTTACTTTTCCTAGTCTGCTTTGACCTTGTGTGTGGAAGTGAGGAAGGAAAACTTTAAAAGATTCCATGTAAAATTTGAGATTAAAAAAATAATAATAATCTTAAGGGAAATGACACAGGATAAATATAGTAAATTACTTTAACCATATGTAAGAGAACTTGACTAACACTTTGAGTATTGCAGGGTTTCTTTGATAAAAATCAAAATATTCAGTAACAACTTATGTTTTTTGCCAAACGAGTTAGTTGAGTTCCAGTGTTTGTACTGGTGCCAGCACACCTCTGTGGTCAGACCTGAAGAGGTGCTACAGCAGGAACACCAAATTTACTCACTAACTTTGACCAAAACATTTAACTCCCAGCGAGCGGCAATTCCTGTCTGCCCATTCGGGACCCACCAGCAGCTGAAACACTCTGGTACGTGTATGTGTAACTAAGCCTCTCAGTTGGGATTGACCTAAAACATGGCTATTCGATAAGGAGATGATATGCCAGCCATCCTGGTCTTCTAATTAATTGTCTTTAATGACTGTTTATTTTTGCAGCAGTAACTGTGGCACGCTCGTTGGTTCCATTAAGACACCTACAGGCTTACTGGTGGTGGTGGGGGTGTTGCTCCTCCAAAGCATCTCTGAGAAAATGTCATTGCTGAGCCAGCTCTTCCTCCCGCGTGCTCCTCCTCTGGGTGTTGTAAAGCCTGTGGTACCCGAGGTGGCTCACAGCTGGGGTCGGTGGCCCTGGGCTCCCAGGCTGCACTCCAGTTATTAGTTATAGAATTAGTTATAAATCTTAACCAAGGGGAGGCTTTTCACAGCAATGTAATAGCCAAGTGCTTTGTCTTGCATGTTGTAACTCTTACCTGGGAAATTCAAGGAGCCTATGACTGTCCTTCCTGTCTTCCTGCATCCCTAAACCTCTCACGTGTGAAGCATAGCTGGACTCCAGCACATCTCTCAGCCCTTCCTTACGCTGTGCTGGTCAGCAATCTGCTCTTGTGACCACTTCAAAGTCTCTTGCCTGTTCCCGTACATCTGAGCAACAACTTTTAATTACTCATTCTCTGCTGTGATGTAGGTACAACTGGTAGAATGGGTTACGAGAAGAAATAAGAATGAGTTCTGTCATCCTGATTTACTTTAAGCTCAACACTAAAGAAGTTGTAGGACAAATATTTAGTATGTGTGAATCTGCTTTGGAAAAAGCCTTTGCATTAATGAACCGTCACATGAAAAGTAAGCTCACAGCTTTTTCCTAAAGGATCCAAGCACACCAGCAGTCTTTCCTCTGGAAGCCATGTGGTCCCTCACCCTCTTTGCCCCTAAGCTGAGGTGTGTAGAGGTTGAGCATCTTGCTTAAGCAGTGATGGAAATAAAGTACGGATGTCTTGTCTGACGTAACGGTAGCGTGTTTTGAAGATGTGTTCAGTAACTGGGAGGTATTGACTCATTCTGGCCTTGGTAAGATCCCTGCCGGTGTGTGCTATAGGGCTGTGACAGCCGAGTCACCAAAGGGCAGTGAGTCTGTGCCAGCCGCTTCCTGGGAATCCCGTGAGCAGGCTCAGCCTCGTGGCAGCTGGAGGAAGCCCAGGGCAGGGAAATGGGTAAGAGCGAATATGCGGGAGCTCCTGTCTGGAGCTGGTGACACTGGTCTGTGGGTTTTGCGGCCCCGTGCTAACTGGTCTGTGGGTTTTGCGGCCCCATGCTAACTGGTCTGTGGGTTTTGCAGCCCCACGCTAACTGGTCTGTGGGTTTTGCAGCCCCATGCTGACTGGTCTGTGGTTTTTGCAGCCCCATGCTGACTGGTCTGTGGGTTTTGGTGTCATGCTGATAGGTGGAAGTTGAAGGCAGACCAGATATTTGTGGCTGCTGGACGGGTAAAGCTGCTTGTGTGTTAGATGAACGTGGATTCAGTGGAGTGTGTGGGGATGGAAACAGGAATGAGAATGCCACCTTTTAATTAATCATTCTCATATAATCATCTGGTAGGTCAGGTTTATCAATTCACAATTGCATTAAAGGTGGCAGTGCTCCTAAAGCTTTGTTTTGGCTGTGCGTCCCTTTCTCAGGCAGGTTTCCATGTCAGTACAAGCCCTTTCCTGTTTGGCTGACCGTGCTAACACGGCGAAAGTGAGCAACGGGCTTGTCTGCAGTGACCTTACAGTGAAACAAAAAACCACATACAGAGAGCCTGGCTTCTGTCTCCTGAGGCCAAAACAAACCCTGGCGTGATGGGAGAGACACCCAGCTAATAGACTAAACTAAACACGGCTTTGAATATTTTTAATTTGGCTGTATCTGCATGGGCTTATCAATCCGGTGTTTGTTCTGCTCGGAGTTTCAGTCTGAGACGCCTCCGGGCAGATCCGTACCTCCAGGAGAACTTTGCTGTTCCTTAGCTTGCTTGTTCAGACCCTTCCTGGAGACAGGTCTATTCCTGTAGACCAGAGACACAGACGTTGAGATGAAGTTTCTTTGCCCTTAGATACTTTGATAGAAACACCTATTGTCAGATCAGTTCTAACCTCTGCTTTATTTAAAACTCCTGGTGCTGTGGTGGAGGTCACCTCTGGAGCTCGGGTCCATCACGGCGAGTGATGGAGGTTCTGAGCTGAAGCCACGTGTGATCCCCAAGCATCAGGGTTCACATCTTTCACTCCACATAGCCCTGGCCAAGGGATCTCTGTTTTCTCTTTCTGGTGTCACCGGGATGCCAGGAGAGGAGTTGGGGAGTGCCTTGTTGTTGTTGGGGTGAGGGAAAGCTGTGAAATAGTCCACGCAAGTGGAGCTATCTGGCACGTCCTCTTTATCACTTGCAGAACAGGATTCTTCTAAACAACCTGAAATGACGCTGCTCCCGAGCTGCTTGCATAATGGGAGATCTTGATGAAGTGATTGCTGTGTTACTGAAAACAAGCTGTAATCTTATTAGCAAATTGTAGTAGTGGCATCTCAGAGATTCTTGATGGTGCTATAGAGACAGACCTTCGAGTGTGCCATCCCATGGGTGACGTCCTTGATGAAATGCCGTAACGTGAACAGAAGTGGTGGTTGGCAGCAGTGCTGTAGGGAATAGCCTGGGCTGGAGGAGCTTCTCATAGGGGATGCTCTCAGTGAAACTACTAGGTGTATGGGCAAATCCCCTGTGGTTAGAGAGATGCAAAGACGTATGTCAGCAGTGGCAGCCTGCTTCTAAGGTTGCTTTAATTCTGGTTCTTTGGCTGTTTTGGTTTAGTTGAGGCAGGAAGTAAGGCCTGGTGAAAGTGCATCAGGTAAGTTACTGTTCATTGCTGCTGCAGTAATTTGATAATTAGTCTGTCTTTACTTTTACATCTGGTCCAAGGAATTTGAACCAGCCATGTGCTTTTCATTTTCTCCTAACAGTAAACTTCAATTTTGCTCTTTTGCTGCTTGTTGTGGGGAGGAGGAAGGAATTGGTTGTCTGTGGTGTTTGTATTTTGTGTAGACAACTTGAGGGATTGTAAGGGTAACAAAGCCAGGCTTTAAAGATTTGCAGTAGAGCTTTCTTTTGGTTCAGACCTTTGTTAGGAAAGTTCATAGAATCACAGACTGGTTTGGGTTGGAAGGGACCTTAGAGACCACCCAGCTCCACCCCCTGTCATGGGCAGGGACACCTCCCACTAGCCCAGGTTGCCCCAAGCCTCATCCAGCCTGGCCTTGAACCCCTCCAGGGATGGGGCATCCACAGCTTCTCTGGGCACCCTGGGCCACTGCCTCACCCCCCCGCACAGGAAAGCATTTATTCCTTATCTCTCATCTAAATCTCCCCTCTTCCAGTTTAAAACCATTATCCCTCATCCTGTCACTACACTCCCTGATGAAGAGTGCTTCCCATTGCTCCTGTAGGATTGAGCTGTGCAGGTCGTGTCCACACGGCATCTCCTGGATGAATTTGCTGTCTCTGTGTTGAATATTAATTTTTTCTAAGATTTTCATCGTATGTAGACTGACTTTCATACAGGGAGTTGTTCTTATATTAACATTGATATATTTGAAAGACTGAGGTTTAAATTATCAATGCTTCCAGTAAGCGAAATCTATCTGTATTTTATATAGATACAGCTATAGAAATGACTTACTGCTTCAGGATTTTCTCTGGTTTTTGAAATATTCCTATGTTTTGTTTCTGGATGCCTTTATCCTCCTACATGATTTTAAACAAGAAAACCTATCATGTTATGAACTGTGGAGGCCTGATCTTTAGGTGAGTCTTTCTCTTCAGAATTAACTACGCAGTTCTTTATTTGGGTTTAAACTGTTTGCTTGAGTAGGAACTTATGAGCAACGTGAAGAGGCTCTTTTTCCTGCCTAGACTTTTTGTTTTGTTTCTTTTAATCTTGTGCTTTTGTACCATCAATTGTTTTTGACCTTGAAGTAGATTGAAAGCCAAGAAGATGTGCGTGTGTTGTGACACTAACGTATTTTTGTTCTCTGACTTAGTGTCTCTATCTGTCAAAATAACGCAATCAGGTGATAGAATAATTTCTCACTTTTTTTTCCTTTCAAAAGAGCTTGTGTTTCACGTTACTGATCTGAATTGCTGTGATGCTGTGGCTTGGTGTGCAGCTCCAGACTTGCTCTTGACTTCTTCCATTTTTCTCGTTTCATGTGCAACTTTGTGCTTGCCCCAGGTCTTTGGAAGTGTCTTTAAAAACTAGATGCTTGTGTGTGGAAGGACTGCCCTGCATAACTTAATTCTTCTGTTCTTGTTGCCTTTTTCTCATCTTGGTTTTTCTGGAAACACTATTAAAGGAATTCATTTTTCTTGGCTTACACTTGTCACCTCCTGTTCTCTTTGAAATGCTTGAGAAGGAACCTCTTCATGTATTCATCTGCTAGAGAGGTATTTCAATGAGGGAAGGATGTTGCGCAAGTGGAATAGTCCAGGCAGCTACAGATCCTTTGAGAAGTTCTCTGACAGCAGCGATTCAAGCCTGGAATGAACAAATGCATAGCAACAGTGTTTATTTGATTTTGACATTTAAGAGGGCCAGGAGTTGCACGAGTGTTTACGATATATTTGCCGTGTGTTGACAGTATCTAGGAACAGATCAAAAACTACTCTGAGACTGTGTATTCTAGCCCAGGACTAGTGAGCCACCAACACTCCAAGTCCGTGCTAGGCAGGCGTGTGGGTCTTGCTAAGGGCTATCAGTGCTTTACACGGGGAGGATTTATAGAAGAAATAAGAAAATGAACCATATAACTGTGGTAGTCTGATTTCTCACAGGTCTGCTGTTGGTATTGTTAAGTCAGGGTTAGACTGAAGGTGTTGTGGAGTCAGCTGGAATGAATCTCGAGCCCCATTAAATCTGTCTCTGCTCTTAAACAAGAGCAGAAGGTTGTGTTAGGACGGTCAGTCTTTCCACAGAGTAGTTCCTTTATGGTTGTCCTTAACTAGGTCTTTCTGCCAGTTTGCTTTTTGTTAGGTTAATTTTTAAGATTTTGTAATCTTAAGCTTTTTGTTACATAGTGCAACTGAGTGAACTTGATTATTCCACCTCCTCTTTGCCCAGTTGCAACTGAGTGATTAACATTTTAAGCCAACAATCTACACTTTCAATCTAAACTGTTGCTATGTTTGCACGTCATGGACTACCCTCCGTTGACTGGGGAATGCAATGGCAATGGCAAAGAACAGTCTCGTAGGGGCACTGAATCGAAAGTTGACCTGTTGCCTGGGCAGTTGGATTTGTGAAGCACTGTGCAGTGTGTTCAAGAAAAAAAGTATTCAGACCAGAAAATAAAACATTTGCTAAATTTAAAGGCTTGACTTTGGTGTTGTCCTGTAAGACAGGAACAAAAGTACTAGCTTAGACTTGTAGAGCTGGGCTTTGGATCTGGTGTAAGCCGCTCTGTGACATTAGCATCCTGCGCCTTGGTGAAACAGGGTCTAGTGCGTCAATCCATGAGGTTCTTGAGGAAAAAAGTCAGGATGGCTTTTGGGCTGTTTGACACCCAGGTAGTTCAAATATGGCTCTCCTGGAGTAGGTATGTAATGTGACTGGTGGTGGAGCATTTTGGTGCAAACACTGCAGATCATCTGTATTTCCAGCTGTGGAAGGAAGCACAATAACCTGGTGGTATGAAGCACAAGGCAGAGGGGGACAGGGGTACAGCAGTTCACTGTTGTCTCACAAAAGCTACATCTTTTCTTGATAGGGACTGAAGGTGCCGGTAGATCAGAAAATAGGTGCTGGCAAGGCAAAGCCTGAAATCTGGACTGTAGGGATGGTGTGACCCTTCTCAGCTGTACACCAGGAATCCGCTCTAATGCTTCAGATAAGGGTTGCTCCACTTGATCATGGTGTCTCCTGGACTAAAACCCTCGTTCAGGTTCTGGTACTGGGTAAGGCATGCAGAACGTGGAAGTCAAGGGTCACCCTTTTGAAAGAGCCGAAGATTATTTACGTTGGCTTAAAAGTTGGGGTTTCTTCCAGGCAGGCCTGTGGGGAAGGGATTGCCGTACCCACGTGTGACACAGGCGTGCAGGAGAGCATGTGAGCTGGCTGCAATTGCCGCTCAGCTCTAGGGTAGGTTCTGCTGCATCTGCAAACCCAAGTTCTGTTGCGGTGTGAATCCATGGGGGTTTATGGGATGTTAGATGAACAAGCTCTAAACCAAGCTGGATATGAAAGGTGCATTTCAGAGCTGCTTTGACCTGTATCACCTGGGTCCCACAGGGGTGTAGGGCAGTAACCTAGGGCAAGAAGAGCAGTTGGGTGCCTGCTGAGTGCCTTTAGGAGAGCAATTAGGAGAGCCTGTCAGATGGTTCCTTAGCCTGCATAGCATTGTGCATTGGGAAACTGCTGCCTGTGCTTCTGGTGTTGATACAGCAGAAACCAAGTCCTTCAAGATAATGTAAAATCCTCCTTCTGGTTAGTTTCGTGTTGTAAGTGATGATTTCTGTTGACTGGCATGTAGTAGAATCCCAGTGAGATACCATGGCAAGGTATTAAACCGTATTTTTGATGCTGGCAAGGTGGTTTGTTTAAATCTAATCCTCTTATGAGAAGTCACAAGGCAAATGTGAGAAAACAGAGAAGAGTACTAAAGATGAGGAGTTAAGGTGAGGGATGTGATCCAAACTTTTAACTCCTAATGGGTAAAGATACAAGTAAAATATTGAAAGGGGTAATAATGATTTGGGATGGTAGCTGTAGTACAACTGCAAGAGATGGACATGAACTATGAAGGATAAATAAATAATTTTTTAAAAAAACCCTTAGATTGCCTGTTTAAGTGCTGTACGAGGTTATCACGTGGGGCCTCCACTGGAGGGCTGCTATTCGGATGCCATTTGGATGTGTGGGTGCTACACAAGCAGATCACCTCTGCCCTTGTCAGAGGTGGGCTGGGTGGTGTAAGAGCTCTTTTCAATCTTTAACTTGTGTGTTCCTGTAAAACAAACAAACAAAAACCTTCTCATTCTTGTTCTCAATGCTGTTGCTGGCTCCAGCTGTTCCTGGAATGATGGTTGTTGCTTTAGTTCTGACCTTTAGAGGAGAAGGGCTGCCCATGTGCATGTTAGAAAAAAGTATGAGCATAGTACATGTGCACATGTGTAAATGTAAGTGCAGAATATCCTACAATATATGCCTCTGAGCTGTTAGATCTTAAAATGTGGTCATTTATGACTTGAAATGCTGCTTATAACAGAAGCAAGTTAGTGCCAGAACTGCTAATAATGGCTTTCTGGAATGAAAGGAACTAAAACTTTCCATTTATAACTTTCTCAGCCCTAGAACTGGGAGGCTCAATTGCATTTTGTGGGTGTTTTGTTGTCATGGTTTTCAAGGCATAAGACTCAATCTGCTGCTTTTTTTTTTTTTTGTCATGAAACTAGGAGGTGATCCTGACCTATGTTTGGTGGTGGTAGCTGTTCACAGGTTCTTTCCAAACCATGTAGAGTTAGTGTGGGGTGCGATTTTTTAAATTTATTATTCATAAATTAAACCATTGAGGTGTTTTTGTAAGTAGAGTCCCTTTTTTTTTTTTAAAGTCTTTGAAAAAGATAAACAGCTTGTAACCCTTTAAAGAAGATTAAAATTCATTTTAGGAGAGGCATTATTTTATGAATGGATGAGAACATCACAACTTTCTGCAGAGAGGTTGAAAGCTGAGCGAGGCCAGTCTGGGGCTCCAGCCACCCATGAATTAATCAGCAGGGTGGTAAAAAAAGTCTGTATGTTTGGGTTTCCCAGGACACTTGTACTGTTTCACAGCCGAAAAATCTGGTCTAGGCAGGAAAAAGGGGGCCTCAAACATCTGAGTTGTTTATTGCATGAGCTGAAGTGCAGGAGATGGAGCTGTGCCGGTTTTTGCATATGGAGCAGAAGCCTCCGGGGTTCAGTCTGCCGTGGCTGGGGGTTGTTGGGCTTGCCCTGTGTGCCAGATAGTTGGAGTGTGTGTGCACCAAGCTTGAAACGTCTTGGCTGTCTGTGATGCAGAGGGGATCTGTGCAAGTTTGCCAGGGAGTCTTGGAAGCAAGTGTGGGAGGAGGTAGGTGGTGTCTGGGGTGTCACTAGCAGGACAGCGTCGGAAAATCCGTGTGGATGCTGTGCCCTTTTGCCTGTTTGGACAGCAGTTTTCCCCCTTCTCTAGGGGATTGGATCCCAACCTGGTCTGTTATTGCTAAACACTAACCAAAGGAAGTCTAGCACTTACCTCTGTTTGGCTTTTATTGCAGTCATTAATCAATGAAGACCGCTGTATTGTGAATGCCTGTCTGGATACATGGAGCTTAATCTCTCTCTCCTTATCTCTTCCTCTCTCAGTGCCAGGAATTGCCCTTGCAAAATGAGCCAGCTTCCTCCGAAGAGTCCTTTGGCATCCCCGGTGTCAGAGGGCATGAATTCCAGGGTAGAGTCTTTGGACAACTTGTCAATGGACAGTTTTTGGCTGGAAGTGGAAAACATTAAACAGAGCGCTGAAGCCGAGCAAGAGGAATGCAGCCTTGCAGATGTCAAAACACAAGAGGGTAGGTTGCCAAAAATGTCGGGAGTGAGGGGAGGAAGATGAACGTCATAGAGAGAAAATTTGCTTATGTACCTGAATGATTTAGAGGCGTGTTGGAATATGGTTAGAATATTACCAGTCAAATCAGAGACATATAAATACATATTTCATTGGGTGTAGAAGAGGAGTGCTGGCCTGGCCTGGGTTCAGCTTCTGACACAAAGCTAACTCTGAAGGTCTGTCAGGAGTATGTTCAAGGCTCCAGATTTTTCCAAAAAGCCCCCACTAAGTGTGGGGGCTCTCACTCCCCACGCAGGCGGCTGAATGGTAAACACGCCGTGACAGCTGACAGTGCTTTGGAAGTCTTGTTTGTGTGTGTGGTTCTGAGACTCCGTCATAGTGGCTTTTATGAGAGCTGCTGTTGTGGAAGGTGGAGATTTCCCCTCTGATTCGTGATTCAAGAACCCATAATATCCAAAATTACTTCAGTTTTTGTTATATACCTCTTTCCCCCCCCCTTTCTTTCTTTTGAAGACCGCTTCATGTGCATGGGGCATTTCTAATGGGCTTTCTATAGCGCTGATGTTACCCAATATTTTTGGAATAACTGGAACACGAACCAGTTGCCTTTTGACACGGGAGGTGCAGCATCCTCAGCTGTTGCAGGGATGGTGAATGGTGATGAGTGCCTAGTAACCCCACAGACCAAGATCACGCATTTCCCAGGTCCGTTCTGAAGAATGTGATTTAGCTGACTGTACCTGATCTCGAACGGTTGGGTTTGCAGCCTGCAGAGCCTGCACGGGTTGTGCTGGCCTCGTATTGAGAAGGATCCATGTGCGTAATAGGGGAAATGTTTGAGTGAAAGTCCCAGTGTTCTGCTGAACTTGGGATGGAGAAATACCTGTCCTGAGCACATGGAGGGGCCTCTGGAGAGTGGGGGATCATCATCCGTAGTGGGCAAGACATGGAAAACATGAATGTCTGCTCTTAGTGTCCCTGCATAAAGGACAGAAGTTTTTTAGAATTGGAAGAGATACAGAAATGACTCAGAAAATGAGTGCACCAGGAAGGAGACTCTGGAAAAGAGGCCATGCCGTGAGATGAAAGGCTGTCTGGGATATCCGAAAGACTGATATGCTGGAGGCAATTCGATTACTGTGTGCGAGCAGGAACACAAGGAAAAGTGTCGTTTAATGCTGTATATTAATCTGGCAGGCAAGAGCTGGCTGCTTTCTTGGCCATTGAAACCAGACAGACCTGAAATGATGCTCTGAGTAGCGAAGCCTTCCCGGCAGGCTGGGGAAGGAGGTGTAGCATGTTCAGCCTCCCGGTGCCTTCTGGAAAGGAGCTTAGTCCAGTAAGCGTTGTGCTGGGAGTGTTAGTGTCAAGGGGAAGCTTCAGCTGGTGTGGATGCAGGGAGCTGGGTTTGGCTGCTGCCTCTGGGCTTTCAGGTCCCTGCAATTTGCAGCCAGAGCGTGGCGAGGTGGCAATGCAGCACTGAGGCTGCAGGGCTCCTTGTAGCCAAAGGCACCATCGCTCTTTGCATAAAACCCAAGAAGCTGCGCTTGGGCAGCAGCTGACAGCTCTGTCTGGAGACGGCGTGGCTCGACCTGATAAATAGCTGATTGTAATCACAGTGCAGGGACAGCGGGGACATGTAGATAAGGTGTTGCAGAAATGCTGACCCAGTTGGAGAGCACTGGTCAAGCCCTGGGTAAGGGGCGGTGTGATGGGAAGCTGCTTGTGAGCTGGAGGCCAGCGTGTGACTTTGCAGAGGAACTGGGTCAGCTGGAAGGTGCTGATGGTACTCGTGGCCTCGCTAACACTTGAAGGGGGCAGAAAGTATCTTTTTCCTGAAATACAAGCAGTATTGTCCTTTCCTTGCTGTGTGCTGTTTATCCAGCTCTCTCCAAAATCTGATGGTGCAGCAGACGGATAACGTATGTCTGAGAAGTGTCCGCAGAGAGAGACTCTTCTCTGCCTTCGAAAACTAGATAGGAAGTTGTGCTTAATGTTTAGTCTGAAATTGTGGGATGCTTACCTGTCCTTTGACTTTTTGGAAACTAAATGCTTTATTAANGAATTCCAGGGTAGAGTCTTTGGACAACTTGTCAATGGACAGTTTTTGGCTGGAAGTGGAAAACATTAAACAGAGCGCTGAAGCCGAGCAAGAGGAATGCAGCCTTGCAGATGTCAAAACACAAGAGGGTAGGTTGCCAAAAATGTCGGGAGTGAGGGGAGGAAGATGAACGTCATAGAGAGAAAATTTGCTTATGTACCTGAATGATTTAGAGGCGTGTTGGAATATGGTTAGAATATTACCAGTCAAATCAGAGACATATAAATACATATTTCATTGGGTGTAGAAGAGGAGTGCTGGCCTGGCCTGGGTTCAGCTTCTGACACAAAGCTAACTCTGAAGGTCTGTCAGGAGTATGTTCAAGGCTCCAGATTTTTCCAAAAAGCCCCCACTAAGTGTGGGGGCTCTCACTCCCCACGCAGGCGGCTGAATGGTAAACACGCCGTGACAGCTGACAGTGCTTTGGAAGTCTTGTTTGTGTGTGTGGTTCTGAGACTCCGTCATAGTGGCTTTTATGAGAGCTGCTGTTGTGGAAGGTGGAGATTTCCCCTCTGATTCGTGATTCAAGAACCCATAATATCCAAAATGACTTCAGTCTGTCCACACAAGGTTTTTGTTATATACCTCTTTCCCCGCCCCTTTCTTTCTTTTGAAGACCGCTTCATGTGCATGGGGCATTTCTAATGGGCTTTCTGTAGCGCTGATGTTACCCAGTATTTTTGGAATAACTGGAACACAAACCAGTTGCCTTTTGACATGGGAGGTGCAGCATCCCCAGCTGTTGGAGGGATGGTGAATGGTCATAAGTGCCTAGTAACCCCACAGACCAAGATCACGCATTTCCCAGGTCCGTTCTGAAGAATGTGATTTAGCTGACTGTACCTGATCTCGAACGGTTGGGTTTGCAGCCTGCAGAGCCTGCACGGGTTGTGCTGGCCTCGTATTGAGAAGGATCCATGTGCGTAATAGGGGAAATGTTTGAGTGAAAGTCCCAGTGTTCTGCTGAACTTGGGATGGAGAAATACCTGTCCTGAGCACATGGAGGGGCCTCTGGAGAGTGGGGGATCATCATCCGTAGTGGGCAAGACATGGAAAACATGAATGTCTGCTCTTAGTGTCCCTGCATAAAGGACAGAAGTTTTTTAGAATTGGAAGAGATACAGAAATGACTCAGAAAATGAGTGCACCAGGAAGGAGACTCTGGAAAAGAGGCCATGCCGCGAGATGAAAGGCTGTCTGGGATATCCGAAAGACTGATATGCTGGAGGCAATTCGATTACTGTGTGCGAGCAGGAACACAAGGAAAAGTGTCGTTTAATGCTGTATATTAATCTAGCAGGCAAGAGCTGGCTGCTTTCTTGGCCATTGAAACCAGACAGACCTGAAATGATGCTCTGAGTAGCAAAGCCTTCCTGGCAGGCTGGGGAAGGAGGTGTAGCATGTTCAGCCTCCTTGTGCCTTCTGGAAAGGAGCTTAGTCCAGTAAGTGTTGTGCTGGGAGCGTTAGTGTCAAGGGGAAGCTTCAGCTGGTGTGGATGCAGGGAGCTGGGTTTGGCTGCTGCCTCTGGGCTTTCAGGTCCCTGCAATTTGCAGCCAGAGCGTGGCGAGGTGGCAATGCAGCACTGAGGCTGCAGGGCTCCTTGTAGCCAAAGGCACCATCGCTCTTTGCATAAAACCCAAGAAGCTGCGCTTGGGCAGCAGCTGACAGCTCTGTCTGGAGACGGCGTGGCTCGACCTGATAAATAGCTGATTGTAATCACAGTGCAGGGACAGCGGGGACATGTAGATAAGGTGTTGCAGAAATGCTGACCCAGTTGGAGAGCACTGGTCAAGCCCTGGGTAAGGGGCGGTGTGATGGGAAGCTGCTTGTGAGCTGGAGGCCAGCGTGTGACTTTGCAGAGGAACTGGGTCAGCTGGAAGGTGCTGATGGTACTCGTGGCCTCGCTAACACTTGAAGGGGGCAGAAAGTATCTTTTTCCTGAAATACAAGCAGTATTGTCCTTTCCTTGCTGTGTGCTGTTTATCCAGCTCTCTCCAAAATCTGATGGTGCAGCAGACGGATAACGTATGTCTGAGAAGTGTCCGCAGAGAGAGACTCTTCTCTGCCTTCGAAAACTAGATAGGAAGTTGTGCTTAATGTTTAGTCTGAAATTGTGGGATGCTTACCTGTCCTTTGACTTTTTGGAAACTAAATGCTTTATTAAGAGTGCTGATTTTGGATAGCTTATGTTTCAAGGAAGCTTTGGCAACTGGTGTTATTTAGCTTTGCAAATTTCTTCCCAATGGTGTCTTCCTGAAACGCTGCTGGTCTGGAACTCACCAGGTAAATCCGAGCAGCTCTCCAGGCTCGAACCTGCAGATCAGCTCCTGTGGACCTCTTGGGTCTGACCTGTTTCTCTGATTTCCTCCTCCTCCCCATAAATAACCTATTTTGCTGGTTTCCTTTTGTGTTACTGGCAAACATAACTGGGCCAAAAATATTAAACAGGGCAATTAAAATCTGGTGCTTTGGCATCGGCTGGGGCAGTAGGCTCACACGGATGTCCGATGCAGGCCCGCTGTTCAGTATTGTGTATTAGATTAGTTTCCTGTTATGACTGGAAATTGGGCATTTTCAAATTCTGTAAGCAACCCACTTAACTTCCTTTAGTTCCCAAAGACAAAAAAAGCCCAAAGTCTTTGTGTGCTGTGCTGCTGTGAAACGCTGGGTGCAGGACCAGCAGCTGTGGAGTGAGAGGCACGAGTGGGACCACGAGCGCCTGAGCAGCTGTGACCAAGGGAGTGGTACCCAGGGATGCTCTTACCCATTACCTTCTGGAGAACCAGCCCTGGGAAACGACTGAAATTTAAGACCATGTAGGAAAGCTAGCCAGCTGGCTAGAAGATTCATTAAAGGATATACTTCCAGCCTGGCTCTGTTTATTGTGGTATGATGCTGAAAAAATTTTCTGTTTCATTACAGTGCCTAAGAACGCAAAGAGAATTCTCTGAAGGCTGAAAAGAGTTTTAATGGAGTCACAATATGTTTTTGCAAGTTGCACGAACACAGAAGTCTCCCCAGAAAAATTAAAGTATTTAATCTCTCAGGAAGAGCTGCATGGCTTTTTTATTATTGACGCAGCAATAGTAAAACTTTGCCTGCGCAGCTGTGATAACTGAGGAGATATCAGTTTGCGTAGGAAAGGAAGAGTGGGAAGGAACTGTTCTGTTTCAGTCCGTTCAGTTTTGATTTTTCTTTTTCCCAGTATAACCTTTGGCAGAGCTGTGCTGGAGCTGCCTGCAGTAAATGAATGTGATATGTAGAAATGAAAAGATAAAGGCTTTGTGGTGTTCACTTTAATACAGTTGAAGCCAGCTGCTAAATTGCTTCTTTTATCCTTGGACTTGAAGTAGCTGCCTTGCTCAGGGCACTTTCTCACTTGCACAAAGGGTGCATCCCATATGGAAAAAATTGTCTTCTGTGTCTGAAGTGCAGCTTTATATATGTTGGAGAATGAAGTGGAATAGAGGTTGTTTGAGCAATGCTGCTGTACTGTCTCCAGGCTTCTCACACTTCATTCTGAAACTGGAATGGTCTTTAATTCTGGTGATGTTTTGAATAAGAGCAGACATAAAGTGAATGCATGGAGTAAGAATAGCGCTTTTGCTTTTGTTGAATGACTGCATGGATACCAATCCACTTCAAAAGGTAAAGAATAGGGATCATACATACAGATAGTTCTGCAAGTATATTAAACAAATTTGAGTCTACAATGTCAGTGTCTGAATATTCAAAAAAAGAAAAAAGTTGTTGATGCATAGGCATGTATATAGATAAAAATCCCAGTTCCGAGGGAGCCCAGGTTCCTGGCCGTAGCTGTGCCTCCATAGCTTTGTCTTCTCTTTTCTCCTCACCTAGGATGAGGAGAAGGGAGTACGTGGGCTGCTATAGATGCCTGAAGTCCTGCCTCTCCTCCGGTTTCACCCTGGTATCTGCTGTGTACCTGGGCACAGGGCTCAGACTTTGAGAACAGCCGTGGCTCCGGACAAAGATGCAGCTCCCGTTGGTGATGTCCCATTGACACCCCAGAAAGGGGACAGCTCGGGCTTCTGTTCTGCCTCTGAAGTGTTTCAAGCACTCCAATCGCTGTTATCCTTTCTCTTCTCACTCGCCCTTCTCGCCCCTTGCCTTGCAGAAGGAGAAGCTGAAGCAGAGTGGCTCCAGGACGCGGGTCTCTCCGACCTCCTCGGGGACCGTGCCTCGGAGAACGACAACATCGGGCTGCTCTCCACCCTGACCAGGACCCAGGCTGCCGCTGTGCAGCGCCGGCTGGACACCTACTCCCGCTCTCGGAGGAGGAGGAACAAGCATCCCGTGCGAGATGTCCGGGACATTTTTGGAGTGGTCAGCTCAGAGGTATGTTGATACAATGGGATCTCCTGAAAGATTTTCCTGTGCCTGTGGTAGCTGACTTGGCTTTCTGGGTCCAAGGCTGCTTTCATTTCTAAGTAGGTGATTTCATCTTTTGAGCTGAAATGGAGCTGAGATTGTAGAAATTCTGCATCCAGGTTGCAACATTGAGAAGTTGCTACAAAACTTGCAGATCCATAAGCTTGCTAGAGATTGCTGGAAGACTTCTGTGTGGTGCCTGTGGTGCTGCAGTGGAGCACAGGGATTGTTTGGAGCCCTCTTGTGTATTCTTTATTCCAGTGACATGTTAAATAGTTATTAACCAAACAAAGAGAGAACTTCCTAAGTTCAGTTCTGATAAGCTGATCTTGTACAGCTGGTAATTCTATAGAAGGAATAGCCACTGCTTTTTTTTTTTTTGCTAGAGACTATATTACTAGGCATGTAGCAAAACAGAAATCCCTTATCGCACAAAAGGATATTTGAAATCTCCACTTTATAAGCAAGGAAAGATAAATGCAGAAGGGTAAAGATTTTTTCCCACAGTCCCAGAATTGAAACCCGGATGCAATATCTGTGCCTTTGTTGCTCAGTCAGGTTTTGGGTGGTTCCCCTAGCTGACTGCTCTCTGGGTACACTGGGAGCAGCGTGTTTGAACAGGGTCTACCTATGGAAAAACTGTGTTCAGCAAATTGGGTGGCTCAGTTCTGCTGTGACTTGAGTGACAGCAGTTCAGCTGTAAGAGTGCAGGCAGCCGTGCACCAGAGTAATTTGGGTTTTTATTTCCACCGGTGTTTCAGGATGGATTTGTAGTTCGCCTCCTGTCTGCCTCTGTTACGAGCAACTCTCGGGCACCAAGACTTGGCACTTTTGTCAGAACCTTTCTGCCTGTTTCCCTGTGTTGCTGTTCGATGTGGCAGCTGGGTCTGGAGGTGCTCTGTCACTACTGTATGAGGTGTAATTAAGCCAGATGTTAAATGAATTGGTTCTGCTTTCCTGGCAAGCTCATCAGTCTTGCCCATACTCTAAAGGCATAGTACGTCGTCTTTGCAGATTCAATTTTTTTCCATTTGTAATGACTTTGCACAGGTTCCTTTTAGCTTTCAGTCCTTGGTCTGCAATTCTGCATCATAAACAGGTTCTCAGAAAGTTGCTAACTTTGGTAACAGAATGTGCTTTCCTAGGCTCCAACTCGTTCTAGCAAAAGTAAGGTTTTTATTACCACAGTTGCCTGCTGAATGCCTCCTTATTCTTTTAAAGATTCACTTCTCTCTCTAGATGTGAAGAGGTAGGTTACTATGAAACCCATGAAGGGAAGATTTTAGGTGCTGGTGTCTACTTTGTGTTCTTTCTCGTGAAAGATCTTGTGATCACAGGCAATGGGTGGCTCTCGTGCAGCTTGGTTGGTCCGCTGTGTGTTAGCCCCTCAATGCATCAGCTACAAGGGGGAAATTTGCTTATGGTTGTATGAAAGGAAGAAGGGACTTAATGATGTGCAAATTTATCACAAGTACTGTCTGTGAGATAGTCATCTGTTTTCCACCTGCCTGCCAAATCCTTTAATTAGGATTCTTAATTTCAAAACAGTCCTGTAGCCCTGAGCATGGGCAGCATTTTCTTAGACTGGCAGACAATGTCAGGTGTGTGTTTTCTGCCAAAATTGGGTTGTCTTATAATAACTTCTGTTTTGTGTAGGTAAAGACATTCTGGTTTATTTTTCAGGAGACGGCAGCAGAGAAAGAAGAGTCCAGCCCAGACCAGTTGTGGCACAACCTACGGACTTCAAATGTACAAAAATGTAAGAAGGAAGTGTTGAAAGGTAGAGTGGGACTGAAAGTAGGGCTGGAACTGGAAGGAAAGTTATACTAACCTGGGCTCTGAAACATTGGCCTTGTTTGTGGGTTTGGGGTTTTTCTTTTTAAATAGCTGTTTGTCCACAGCTGTGGATTTAGTAAGCTTTTCCAGGCTCTAGTGTTGTTAGGAATTACTGCTTGAACTGATAACTGTAACTCTTCATGAAAGCAATTAGAAGATGCAAATGAAATCCGTCTAGCAAAGATCATGTGGTGAAATCCTGTGAATGCCACAAGCGATTGTGTAAAAAGAAGTTAGCCATTGGTATGTCCTTTAGTTTAAGGCCATGCTCAAGTCTTACTGGTGATGTGGTGATTGTAGCTGTAATGTTATGGCTTTAAGCTTAATCTTACCCTATCGATCACTCTCGGCACAGTGCTATGAGAACACTCTTTTCTGTGTTAACGTAGGATTTTTTAAAAGCAATGGTACCCAAATCTGTCTCAAACTGCTTGTTTAGCACACTTGTTTCCTAAGCTTCACCCTTCTGGCTTTCTGAAATTCAAGACGGTTTCTCCTCTGTAGCAGAAACCCAGGATTACTCCTGCACGGTTCGAAACCCTGGGAAAGAGGAGGCGTTCAACATGGATGTTGCCTACTCGGAGCAAGCCGCTGTCCTGCTCAAGGGATCGTTCCTGTCTGAATCTAGGAGGTTAAAGGATGGAAATACCCTAACCGTAAGCACCGAAGGAATTTTTCCTGTTAAAACTTATTAGCTCCCTTCTTGTCAAAAGGGGTACGAGACACTTGATTCAATTGTATGATCAGCTCTTGGAAACATCCTCTATGGACAAGGTTGCAATGAGTCTAGGTTGGTGTTTTTGGACAGGTAATGCTGTTATCCTTGCGGTGCTGGGCAAGAATAGCTGTTGTGTAGAGGAGGGTCAAAAGAATTGTACTTATGTGCGAAACTAGCTATTTTGATATGGATCCGGATTTCCACTGAAAAGAGGAGAATAGCTGGCCTTTCTTACTCATCCTTCTAACAGTTTTCTTCTCTGCAAATACACTGGAATGCTTCTGAAGTTCAAGTAGATCAGGGTGGGTGTCAGGTTGTCTTTAATTTAGATAAATTGGGATGTCCAGTACAGTTAAAGACCTGTGCTGAAAAGGGAAAATATTTATTCTATTTATTGAATAGAAGTAGGAGCAGTTTAGGGCATTTGTCTGCTGTTGAAAACAAGAACATTACTAGATGCCTGGTTATGGTAAGGAATGATGAAAATGCAGCAAAACTTGATGTCAGTGGAATTAGTGTTTCTATTCTCACTGAACCTTGGGTGTGTTTTCCCTCAGAAATTTAAGATCCCCAAGGGCAGACTAGGAGTGACAAGGATTGGAGATCTGTCTGCTCAGGACATGAAGAAGATCCCCACCCTGGCCCTTATTGAACTAACAGCTCTCTGTGATGTTCTGGGCTTTGAGCTGAAGAGAAACAAGGCAGCAAAACTGAAAACAACAGGTCAGTTGTGTTTCATATTGATTTTTTATTTTTGCGGGGATGGGTGGTGGATTTTTTTATGTTGATCTTCTCATAGGTTTGTGTTTGAAATGTTAGAACAGAGAAGGTCCTTGGTAAGAAACCTTGTGACAGATGTTTTTCCCTTGGTCTGAATTTCTCCTGGAAGTCATTGGATCATAACATCAAGACCTAGCACCATGTTTCTGTCTGACTCTCAAATGCACTGGTCCTGCTGACTGTTCCTCTCTTTTCTCCAGTACCTACCCTTATAAAGTGTGCCCTCTTAGTCTGCAGTGGTGGATCAGTCCCTGCTGTCTGTATTAGTGGTGATACAGTCTTATAACTTGTTGTTTCTGTTGTAGAGAAAAGACTTTTTGGAGTTCCACTCAACACCCTGTTGGAAAATGACCAAAAACTGCTCCCCAACACCAAGGTCCCTCTGTTACTCCAGGCAGTAAGTTCCCTTCTGGTTTCATTTGCACCTCTGATCCTCAGAGGCAGGGAACCCTAGAGGCTTGTGATAAGAGCAGGCTGACTTCTCATCCTCCGTGCCTAAGAGCTTTCTTTTTTTTCTCCCCCTTTATTAGCTGCTGTCCTGCTTGGAAAAGAGAGGACTTGAAACAGAGGGCATCTTGAGAGTTTCTGGGTCCCAGACCAGAATCAAGGTATGAGCTCTTTAGCAGTGTTCAAACGTATTGGAGGTGATCAGACAGCATGTCACCGAAGCAAATACCTAAATAACCTGGACTTGTTTCCCTTCCCAGTACAAGTTCATTGCTGGTAAATCTGTGAGTGTCTGCTGTAAGGGACTCTGCTCTTTTGGCTTGATGGGTTGTCCTCCTAGTTCTCAGCTACAGAATTTCCCTTGGATTTGGTTAATAAAGCATGTAATAAATTCCATCTTTTTAACAGAGTCTGGAACAGAAGCTAGAAAGGGACTTTTACACTGGCCTTTTCCGCTGGGATGACGTCCACCAGAATGATGTATCTGGGCTGCTGAAAAGATTCATCCGAGAGCTGCCTGCCCCGCTGCTGACAGCAGAGTACCTCCCCGCTTTTGCTGCTGTACAGAGTGAGTCCCTGCTTTGGCTGTTCAGCATCAGTTTGCTGGTTTGTGCTTTTCTTGCAAAACTCTGCTGGTCTTGGGCTCTCCTGGCAGGTGGATTCAGTGGGAACACAGAGCACGACATGAACTATAGCCAAACTGGGAGTGCTGGGTGCTGCATGTGCTGTAGTGTCAGCTTCAGTCTTTGTTGATGGTTCTTGGTTGTGTGCAACATCTTTGTGTAGGTACACTCCTGTGTTACTTGAGGCTGCATGGTTACTACCATGAGTTAGGACAACTTGAAAATAATGACACGCAGGCTGGGCTGTGGCAGCTGGCCAGAGTGCCCACTCTTTCCTTGTCTGCAGGTAACGCCGTGTTCTGCGTCTTACTTTTGAGGTTTATGTCTCAATAGGTGGTTTGAATATGTTAAGCTAACTGTTTAAGTGCACAACTATGTTTTTCAAAAGAATGGGCAATAATGGTGTCTCCTGATGCCCTCCAGGGGCATGAGACTTTCTGGTAGACTGTGTACACTGAAACAGTTTTAAAATACAGTTTGTTTCATAAGGGCTGTATGAGCTTGATTTACTTCTTTAAAACAAAGTCTCGGATCCTAGATGACAAACGCTACAAAAAGTAATAACCTTATTCCTTGTGGGATTCCCGTGCTTAGAAAAACCACTGTCAGAAGCCTGAATCCTCTGTCGTGTTGTCGTTCTCCCTCTCTAGATATTCCAGACCTGAAGCAAAGACTGCAAGCTCTAAACCTCCTGATTCTGATTCTGCCAGAGCCCAACAGAAACACTCTAAAGGTAATACTTGTTCTGGATTTAACTGGAAAAACATGATGTCATTCCAGGTTTTTATTCAAGGAAATCTATCAGCCTTTATAAATAACATACATCATGCTATTTGGCATCTGCTTCCCACACGTACTGTCTCCTGATTCATAAAAGCTGGACAAACTGTCGGCTTGGTATGGATATTTGTGGTTATCCTAGTATTAGAAATCGGTCACTGAACTTCCTGACTGGAGAAATAGGATTTGCTCATGGTTATCAATAAAAATGCTAATTAAATGATCTGTCCAGCAACTGCCACAGCAGTTTCTTGAGCATCATTAGTAATGGATGTCTCAAGTCTCTTCCACTCTCTTTAGGCTCTACTTGAGTTTCTCAGCAAAGTGGTTGCCAGGGAGAACAACAACAAAATGAACCTCTGGAACGTTTCCACAGTCATGGCCCCAAACCTCTTCATGCACAAGGGGCTGCCCAACAAGATCCCTGAAGGGAAGGAGAAGCAGCTGGCAGAGGGGGCAGCTGACGTTGTGCGGATGATGATCCATTACCAGGATTTGCTCTGGACAGTAAGTTGCACAGGTGTTTTACGGTTTGGTACAGTGGTGTCTTGGTCTGGCCAGAACTGGATTAGAGGAGGGATAGTTTTGGAAATTTCAGGATTAAATATCTATAGGCAAAACCTCTGGCTGAGTTCCAAGACTACTTATTCTCAAGGTATATGGATATTTTGTCTATTTAAGGAGCTTCATAAAGTGATGTTTAGGTTCTTAAATGGTGTCCTTACCTCTGCTTGATCTAATTCCTATCTTCTTCCTTCTTCCCTTCCCAGGTCTCCTCTTTTCTGGTAGCTCAAGTGAGAAAGCTGAATGAGAGCAATAGCAAAAGGTACCAGTTTTGTGACAAGCGAATCAAAAATTTGTTGCGGAAGATTCATGCTGATAAAGACAAGGTGGAAAAGAACCAAGCAGAGGTGAGTTAGGGCTTGGAAAAACTTTCGTACCAAAACCCCCTTTCATAACAGTGTCAAATACTTTCTCATGACAGGTGCTTTCATGAGAAGTTGGAAAACTATGAGGAGTGATGCTCTTTACAGAGCAAGAGGGAGAAGAATCTGCAGAACCATAAGAAACAGCTTCCCAGGCCCTCTTGGTCAGGTTGTGGCAAACACTGATCCCAACAGAAAGTGTACTAAATGAATTTCAGGCTATAAAACACTTGGTTAAGGTGCTGCTTTGTTGCAGGAGGCAGGGGAAGGGACCAGAAGCAGAAATGCTGATCTTCACCTCGTGTGAAGAGTAGAATTCACGTGGCTCTAGAGGCCCCATGTGTTTAGACAAGTCTGTTGTGATAAAGGCAGACTTATTTTCATGAACTTAAAGCAAAACTTCAGGCTACCACAGTAGTGTAAAAGTACATTTCTGTATCTTGTTTTCTTTTTGCTCCATAATACTGCTGATCCGTGTGGGAGTGTTTGCGGATGAGGTGCTAGCTGCTGAAAAGGAGAGAATTAACTCCTCTGACAAATGAAATGGCTCTGCTCCTTCCTGTGTTGGTGCAGACTGAGATTTTTTTTAAAAAGGATGTTTCTATCCAATCTATTTGTGTATTAAAGTTGGGAAAAGATCCTTGCTGACATTCTGCCTTTTTCTGGTTCCCACTGTTAGCTGCCACAGAGCTATACTTAGTTGAATAAATTACATTGTGCAGAGCTGGATTTTAAGGGTTGCGTAGCAGTGGTGGTGCAGCTGGAGACTGCAGGAAAAAGCACTGTGTTGAAAGCTTAAATCCACAGAACTGAAGAAGGGTTTATGTTGTCACAAGCCAGTACATCCCCTGCCTTTCTATATGAGTTGGGATACTGGGATGAAGTCTGCCTCAGATTTGGCTGGTGAAGGCAGCAGGTGAAGGTGCTCGTTTCAGAGAGAGCAGCTACTGTTTAGGCAGCCAAACCCATCACCCAGTGCTTAGTGCTAATACTACTTAATGGTCTCGGTTTTCAGTGCTGTTTTTGCAAAATATTTGGGACCGCAAAATTAACTTGCTGCAGATCAGAGCCCGTTAGAACAGTTCAACGTTCTCTGAAAAGGTTCCAAGGAGTTACTTCATGATGGAGTTAATGGAAAAAGTCTTGAGAAAATAGCACTTGAGCTCTGTGAGCTCTCAGCGTTTCCTTTTTTTGAAGCTGCCTTTCTGGCATTCAGTAGCCTGCAATTCACCTGGCTAAACGCCTTTGCCAGTAATTTAACTTAATTCCAAAGAAGTTTATCAGACTGGAGCGAAGCAGTTTGTCCAAATTTATTGTGACAAATCCCTGTTTCATCAAAGCTTGTCACTTCTGGTGCCAGTGCGGTATTTGAACAGCAGAGAGCACCAGCGCAC
Organism: Syrrhaptes paradoxus; assembly: GCA_013400615.1. Classification (NCBI taxonomy): domain Eukaryota; kingdom Metazoa; phylum Chordata; class Aves; order Pterocliformes; family Pteroclidae; genus Syrrhaptes; species Syrrhaptes paradoxus. The sequence goes on along the minus strand of VZTO01028101.1, from coordinate 18,048 downwards.
GCTGATGGAGAGCAGCGATTTCCTCCCCAGACACAGATTTGTTTATAATTCTCACCTTGATGCTTCTATAAGTTTCCAGTGTGCAGCAGGTGTGGGATAAGAAACAAACCTACATTCTTTGAGGAGCTGCCTCCTTAGGTTTAATGCTTCACACTTTCTAACCTATTTGAAACTTGGTGTTTTAGCTGATAGCAAAGTCTTTCTTTAAACACTTTCTTCTTTTTGCCTCTCTGCCTGCTTTGTTCAGCCTTCCAAGATTGTGAAAGTCCATGCTTCGCTCCTGCTGAAGGATTCGCTAGAGGTGCATTTGAACAATGCAACCAGAGTTGCTGATGTCTTGAGACAGTTTCAAAAGAACCTGTGCCAGAATGGTTGGAATATCGTTAACACTGTCAACCTCCTCAAGTGGTAAATGCCTTTTCCTCTGCTTCAAAAGGAA
>VZTO01028101.1:0-12162 GCA_013400615.1 Syrrhaptes paradoxus | reverse complement strand
AAAAATAAGGGTAGGTGTTGTTCTTGTTGACGTCCCCAGCTATCGCGACTCCCTACGATCTTGGGCTTGGAAGGTTGTTTTTTTTTTTGGTGTGGTGACAAACCCTTTCTTTCTCAAAGCAGCCCTGTTGTGGCTGTCCCTTCCCTGTTCTCCAGTGGAAGGAAGGAGCTGACCTGCTGAGGTGCTGCTCCCCAGCACCCGGACCTGGCAGGACCCCGTGAGCTCAAGGGGCTGGAACTTTTTCCCCCCACCCTACGTTCTATTATCTGGTGCTGTCCAAGGGCTGGCTGGAGAAGTTGAAGGAATAATTACCTAGGGGATAAAGGAAGAGAAGAGGAAGAAANTTTTTTTTTTGGTGTGGTGACAAACCCTTTCTTTCTGAAAGCAGCCCTGTGGTGGCTGTCCCTTCCCTGCTCCCTGTTCTCCAGGGGAAGGAAGGAGCTGACCTGCTGAGGTGCTGCTCCCCAGCACCCGGACCTGGCAGGACCCCGTGAGCTCAAGGGGCTGGAACTTTTTCCCCCCACCCTACGTTCTATTATCTGGTGCTGTCCAAGGGCTGGCTGGAAAAGTTGAAGTAGTTACCTAGGGGATAAAGGAAGAGAAGAGGAAGAAAGCCAGCAGAAAGGGCATAGGTGTACCTGTGTGGGTGGTTTGGGTTTTTGTTTGTTTGTTTTGCAGGGTTTGAGAGAGATGCAGATGCACACGAGCTCTGCTGTCCCCTCCTCACTCATCCCAAACCTTGCTCTTGGCAGGCTGCTGTACAAACCAGCATCAGCGGTTCCCCATCCTTTGCAGGTTGATTTCCCTTTTGCCCTCAGCTCTGGCCAGCCTGCCCTTTCTGTGCTGGGGGGGTGAGTTGAGCCCTCGGCACCGAGTGTGTATCATGCTGGTTCATGTGTGGGGATGGATGCTTCAAGCTGTGCATGGGCTGCTTGTGACGGGTGTTGAAGCAGAATCTTGTGAACCTCACCCAGAGTTTTAAGAGTCCTGAGGAGTGTGGTTATGCATGACCCACCTGTGTTACCTGTCTCGGCTCTTTCCGTGTGCCTAGTGAGTGCAGGTGGAGAAAGCTGCTGTGCTCTGTGCTGATGGCTCGGCAGTGAACCTTCTCTGGACACAAGAGGCAGGCAGAAAGTGGAGTAATTGCCTTTTACTTATAACAAACCAGCAGAGCTGGCTCAGGGTTTCAAGAGAGACAATTAAAGATATTGCATTGTTTTCTTCAAAAGGAGAAATAGACCTGGGGGTTCCCTAATAGCCCTCCTGACTCTGCGCTGCGCTATCGGAGCACCTTGTTGTGGGTTGCATTTATTATGAGCCACTTATTATCCCTAATTATTTAGCAGGGGGGAGGTCTCTCACTAACAGGCGAATTTGTGACTTGATGAACACTCAGCTGTCTGCATTTAAGGTAAAATTACTGTAATTAACAAATCGATCAACCCTACTTTCGCTTTGCCTGGCTGGGAGAGAACAAATGGGCTAAATGAGACCTATTTAGTACAAAGGTAGAGAAAGGGGTTTGCAGACCTCGGGATACACAGGCTTAAAGCTTTTTTTTTTTCCCCCACACATTGCTTTTAATGGTAATGTCACATAATTGTCTCTTGTTAGATAATTTTGTCTCCAACAAAAAGCATTCACGCTGCGCTTTCTTCAGCTCAGCCTGGCAAGGCAGAGCCACGGCGGGTGAACAGCCAGGTGGGTTGTTTTCTTCTAACCTAAACCTCGAGCAGGGGTGAGTTGGATTCCCTGGGTGCTGTGCTCTCTTGTGACTCTGGTTGTTTGCAGAATTTATGTCTCCGACAGCAAGATGAATTTCCTGCGTGGGTGGTGAGGCAGTGGCCCAGGTTGCCCAGAGAAGCTGTGGATGCCCCATCCCTGGAGGGGTTCAAGGCCAGGCTGGATGAGGCTTTGGGGAACCTGGGCTAGTGGGAGGTGTCCCTGCCCATGGCAGGGGGTGGCACTGGATGGTCTTTAAGGTCGCTTCCAACCCAAACCATTCTGTGATTCTGTGTATTATGGTTGGCAGATGTTGCCTGCTCCACCTCCAGCTGCTGCTCCTCGTGCCCCTTTGCTGTCTGAGGGTGTGGATGCTGCTTGCCCTGGGCAACCCTCCCAGCTCTCTGGTGTGTGAGGAACTTGTCCTCAGCCCCTCTTCCAGGTAATTGGTCCCTGTCAGCCATTGCTCACATAGGAAAGGGATTTAAATCACTGTTCTGCAGCTGCAGGCTTGCCCTGGGTTTGTGGACAGGCAGGCACCTCACGTGTCCCAACTGTGCTGAAATAACACAAGGTGTGGGATACTCACTGGGCTTTGAAAGTCATGCCCTGACTTTAGTTCATGATAGTTTCCTAGTGAAAACACCACTCAGAGCTTCCTAAAGCATTCGGCTCCCAGGATTTGTCCCTCTTTAAGCTTTCAAGGTGTGTCTGTGCACTCTGGTGAGCTCACACAGACGTGTTGTCAGCCCGTCCTAGCTGCCTTGTCACTCCAGGGCTGTGTGGCATCCACACGTGTCTTTAAGGTGGTCCTGTTACACAGACAAGACACTGGAGGGCCAAGGAGATGCTCTCCGTGTTACTGTATTCTGCTGAAATGGACTGGTAAAGGGTAAATCTGCAATGGAAGAAGAAACCTGCTCTGACCATCAGTGTGGAGATGAGGAGGGTGACTAAGTGTCTTCTCTGAGAAATGGGACTGTCCCTGTGATCGAATCCATGAAAGGCAGATCTGGCAGTGATGGAGGGAGAGTCTTTTCCAGTTACAAAGTGGGACTGCTTCAGCATCAGCTGGTTGCTCTGACAGGGGGAAGCCGGTGCTCCTTGCCAATGATGGTGGCTCCTGCTGCACCAACTGATCTAGCAGAAAAGGGGTTTGCTTACACTGGGTGTGTAAGAAAATCATGGTCAAATTTATTTCAACAGATAAAAAAAAAAAAAAATCTGTAAGTACTTCAAGGGACTGGACCTGCTTAACCTGGAGAGTTGTCTTTGTTGTGTCCCTGCTGGCACGTGCTGGGGGGCAGGTTTATCCCTGCTGTACCCAGACCCGTGGGCAGCAGCTGCAGGGCGATAAGGGCATTATGTCCGATGGATAAATGTGCACCGGAGGATGTCTGACTTGGTCTGTAACACCAATAGCTCAGTGTTTCCAAGGGCCTCATGGTGGTGTGTGTGGCTGCCCTCCATTGTGGAGGCTGGTTGCATCTTTTGAGCATTTTGCCACTCTTCCAATCCTGCCCATCACTCCCTGTTGGGTGTTTCCTCTGTCCCTGGCCAAAAGGGACGTCGAGTTGCTGCTGTAACTGTCACATACATGCAAGGAAAACCCATGTTGAACCGCTCAAAGGCAGAGCCAAAAGCATTTGAAAGCTTCATTAGCCGGGCTTTGTTCTGACGGCGCAGTCAGGCGGGGAAATATTGCCGGGAGTGTTATCAGCCATGTGCAGGAGGCGGTTGCGTAGCAACCCCGATTGGGGTACCGCGCTGCTTTTCCAAGAGGAAAAAGAAATACTAATTTTCTTCAATTTAGAGGCATTGCAAAGAGGAATTAACTGCTGATGAAAGATTCACTTAGGTTTCACATCTGGTGAAGAGATGGCAGGCGGTGCTGGCCTTGTTTTAGCATCATGTGGGTGCAAACTCCCAAGCTAAATGAACCTGGGACAATCTAGATTTTTGTTTGTGTTTTCAGCTGCTGTTTTTCATCCCTTTGTCTTGCTGGGGCTCAAAATGGGCTGAGGACTGGAAATTTCATTGCTCCTTTCAGACTTGATGTAAGGGCATCTCCAGGGAGCCCTCCTTGGAATCGTGTTGTTGATTATCTCAGGCAAGAAGGGTGACTGTGTTCCCTCTCCCTTCCAAGCCCTGTTTCAAGAGTACAGGGCAGGAGGGGGGTGGTTCTGCCACTGCATCTCCATGTCAGGCTGGAGAAGTGGCCAGGCTTCAGAGCCCCTTCAAACCTGCAATACTGTGAGGCTGTAAAGGAGAATTGGGTGTATGGATAGGAAATAGATTCACCAACCTGCTGCCTGTCTGGAGTCCTAGATGGTGAGATTGAGGTAAATGGAGACTGTCCAGGATTGTTTTGAAGAGCAGCACGCTTACATGGCACAAGTAAGAGACGAGTCCCAGCACTGAGCAGTGGGATTGCCAAGTGTGCAGGTAGGACAGGGCATCCCATCAGCTCCCCGTCCTGCTGCCACTCTGGCTGTTCCACATCGAAGGGACACAAAGAGCTTTTTCAAGCTTCAGCTTTGGTGTTGGATGAGGCTTTGAGCAACCTGGGCTAGTGGGAAGTGTCCCTGCCCACGGCAGGGGGGTGGAGCTCCATGGTCTTGAAGGTCCCTTCCCACCCAAACCATTCTGTGATACCAGCAGTGGGGCAGAGGCAGCCCGCCCTGGCAGAGGAACTGGGCTGCTGAGATGTCGTGTGGACATCCCCCATGAATCACTCTGGGTTTGGTGACTAGGGACAAGGAAGCAGGCTGTCTGCGTGCCATTTATCTGGACAGTGGGTCTGGCTTTCCAAACGATCTCACACAGACTGGCACACCTACCCGTGTGTACCCCTCCCAAGACAACGCTAGCACAGAAAGGATATGCCCGAGTGCTGCCAAGGGGAGATATTAAATAGGGAATTAACAACTATAGCATATTTATCGTGCTTCTGCGGCTCTGTACAATAATGTGGAAGTCATGGTTTTATTTTTTATTCACCTGTTCATATCTGTGTTGCAGGGGGTGCAGGTGACAGCAGAATGTCTGTATTGGCAGGGAGATTTGGGAGCCGTGGTGGAGGAGACGTGAAACAACACCATCTATGCGCTCTCACCTACTGAGGAGGTGGAGGCATTTTCTTCCGCTGATGAGCTAGTGCATCAGGTGACAGGGAGTAGAAAGAAGATTATTTGTATGTTGCGAAAATCCTTTCTCTGCTCTGTCCTCTAACGTCAGTCTTTCGATACTGAGCGATGATACATCTTTTCCCTTCTCATTAGCAATTCCGTTTGCAGACTGATTCAGATTAACTTGGACTCTCACTGTATTAAACACTTTAAGAAAAAACCATAGGAGCTCAGGATGTTTATGAAAAGCAATTTCCTCCGTGCCAGGCAGTTTAATAACTCTACCGTCATGGCATTCAGGCTCATTTATTTTAAACTATGTTTCCAAACTGTGACGGGTCAATAATAAATACGGCAGTGTGGCAGGTTTTGCATAGAAGAGAGCTCATGTCAAAGAAAAGAACAGAGGCCAGTTCAGTCGGGAGTGCGGAGAATAATGTGGCTTCCAGGTCTGCCAAATTAAAGGCTCATTCAAGAAACCAAATCTTCTTATAATCAATATTTTCCTGCTGACCTATTGGCAGCAAGTGAACATTTGGAGATGTATATGGCAGAGAGAAAATTCTGCTCCTCTCTCATCCAAACAGTTTTGTTTCTTGTAACAGTAAAACTGTTGTTCTGTGCGTGGGTCTGCTCTTTGCCTTTAATCAAGTTCTTAGTGGAGAGAGGCATGTAGCCCCAGGCAGGCTTTTGCACCTGAGACCTCAGACCTATTCAAGCAATAAATACACACATCGCAGCGTGTTTCAAAGGGCTTGTTAAAAATATTGGAAATCAGTATCTTGTAGGAAACAAAGTGAGTTAATACTATTTGTTGAAAACACCTTTTACAAACCACGTGGGACACTAAGCAGGTCAACTGGAATGTGTAACAACATTCACCTGTCTCCTGCTCCCCTCTATGGATATTCAAGCAGGGATGTTGGTGGTTTTATGTTTTATTATCTCCCTTTGAAACATGGAGCATGCTGAAGAACCAAGCTGGATTGATTTGTGTTGTGTCCTGCTCTGCTTATGGAAACTTATGGGTCCTACAGCTCAGGAAGGACTTTTCTTCTGCATCTCCCGTGTTCAGGGTAGAAAGTTAAAACAAGCTTCAAAAAGTTGGAATAGCCAGATTAGCATTAATACACAGGGAAATTGGCTTCTGTTGGTGAAGTTTCCTTTCGGATTACTCCGTGGTAGAAGGATGCCCCTTCCTTTCTCTGTGGAGTGTGAAGTGCTGTGGGCTGTTCCGTGCTAATGGAAATGTTAAGCTTGATTACAGTGTCATCTGTCTCACTATTATTTAAGATGTGTCTGCTGGATAACCTCTGTGAATAATGGAGCCAGGTAGGTTGTTCCTGCCCTTCATTATGAACCCAGCTGGGAGGTTTTGCTGGGGCTGACTGGGGAGGGGAGCTGGCTCTGCTTTTATTTTGGTTGCACAGTAAATTTATAAATCAGGTGCCCAGCATGAATGTTTATTTAAGAGTCCTAACTTCTCTGTAATGTTCCTGAGTGCTCACTTATTAGAAGCTCACACTGTGAATCCCCAGGAATTCATGAGATGTTTTGTGTTTCCGTGTACTTGGAATAAAGCTCACAAGTGCAGGCTTGGACCTGGGTAGATGGACAGTTTCTGAACAGGCTCTCCCCACTGACATTCCCCTTCTCCAGCCTGGCAGAAAGAGCTGCATCAACATCTGGTCTTTCCCCTGTTGATGAACTTAAATGTGGAGTTTCTTAGTTGAAACAGGAGCTTCAGCAGTGATCAGGGTGACACTGCAGCTATGGGTGGTGGCTGTGTGGTCACACGGCCAGGGTGGTCACCCCACCAGTGTGGTCGATTCGCTGACCCTCACACCGCTGGGGTAGCCATGCGTCCAGGGTGGCCGACCTGCTGGTGCTGGATGATGGTACAAGCACATCCAAAAATATGCCTAAAAGACCTGTTTAGAAGTTCTAGTCAGGTCCCTCAGTTCCTGTTCATGACTTTAACCTATGTTATCACCGGACAGTGATGTGCCTGTGACACTTGGTGTGGCATTACCCTACACACAAAGGTACCTAAAAATGCTGTCTCTGTGCTGTAACATTTCTGTAAGGCTGTTTCTGAGATCAAGACTTGGGTCTTGAGACTAACAAACCCCTGACTCCTGACCTTCTGAAAAAGGACAGGTATGAAAATATCTTCATCCCTGCCTTCTTCCTTTCCTCTGTCCTTAAGCCCACGACCTCCATGACCCAATGCATCAGGACTCTTGGCAAGGATCTCTGCCATCAGAGTGGTACAGCTGGCAGGCAAATGAGACAAATGTCCCTTGTCTTGATCTCACATTCCCTCCACTGCTCCTGCTCCGTGCACACGGTGCCTCCTGTCCTGCCCACACCGTCTTGGGTATGGACACATGTACATGTGAACACCTGACTATCTTCAGCAGGACGCAGATGCAATACACAGGGACAAAATGACTTCTCTGGTGGCTAAAGGATTTTATTTTTTTAAAGGTCCCACAAGAAATTGAGTCCCGTAGCCTGTTTACACCAGTAAGGATTAAACGGAAAGAATGCATTATGACTCGTCCTCCCGCAGTCCTATCCACAAGGGTCTCTCTGCTCTCAAAGCCGTTTCTGAGTCATCGTTTGATGAATTTGGCTGCAGGGGCATTGACTGAGTCCCCAGCATCATCCAAGGGTTGCATTGCAGTATGCCATGAAGGGATGCCCACTTTCCGTCGGGTGACCGGGAGCGTGCATTGCTGACTGCTTCTTGGCTTCTTTTTTTATTCCTTTGATGTAAAGGCATTCTGCCAGTGTGGGGGTATTCATTTTGCTTAGATAAGCTACTTACAGCATTGTAGAGAGCAGGAATTGTCATCTAAATGGTTTGTAATATTTTCAGGCACGGTCTCTGGTTGTGGGTGCTTATGGTTTCCTTTTCTATTCATGTTTTGGCTCACAGATGCTTTGCTTTCTAACCAGATTTGGAGGGATATGACTTTTTTGTCTGGTTTTCCTTCTCAAATATCCTGCCTCCTGCATAGTGAAGTCTGAGGAAAACTCCTGTCTGAAAAATTGTACCTGATTTAAGGCTCCCCTGCCTTAGCCTCTGGTCAGGTAGCTGGAAGCGTCTGTAAAAATGATACAGAAAGGAGACAGTCTGCCAGTTTTAACAGTGTTCGGCTCTGGTGGTGGCGTCCCAGCTGTTCCCAATCCTCACCTTCCTCGAGAACCCATTTCCGTGCTGATAATCATTTGACAGCTTTTAATCTTCTAGAGCAGATGTGACAAAATAGTTTCATAAGCCGCTTCTGTGCGTGAGGCTGCTCATGTCTGTTCCTGGAGATCCGCGGCTGCCTAACGCACAGCTTTGGCCGATGGCATGTGACAAAACCGTGGCTGGCACTGCTCGAGTCAAAGGGCTGTCATGCCACAGCAAATGCCTCCAGAAAGTGGGTGTGTTGTAAATGCATCACTGTGATTTTTAGTATGAGTTGGAAACTTGAAGCATGGATTGCACCCTGAAAAATGTTGGTATGAATCCCAGTAAATAAGAGTTGCTGAGTTTGTGTAGTAACCAGGGGAAGAGCAGAGGAGTGACGTTCCTCCTGCTATCTGTCTGCAACGTGACTGTTCTCAGTCATGTCAGAGGCATCTGTGGGCTTTAAGCCAAAAATAGGGAACGGTGACTCACGCCTGCTCCAGAGGGTGCGGAACAGCAGGCAGCAGCGTGCTCCCCGCTGGCGCAGAGGATGCCGGCTACTCCAGAAATCCCCAGAGACGTTTCTGTGAGTCACTGGTGGGAGGCGAAAGTACAGGGATGATGGGGAACGATTTGAGCATCGTGTTGTCTTAGCTGTGTTTTGCTACAGAGCTCGTGGGGAGGAGGTAAAGCATTAAAATTTAACAAAGCTGCATCAAGAGGAGCGTAGGGGAACATTTTGACTCTACATCTGACTATTTCATTAAAACTTGTGCATTTGGTCCTTTGACACTAGCAGTACACTAATTTGATCCCATTAAAGCCAAATGAAGGAATGGTCAGACACTTATCCCAACTAAGTGCCTCCAGGTTCACTTGTTCCTAGATGACCAAGTGTCTTTAATTAAAAAATAATTAATATTTCACTAAGTCTCAATGTACAGATTGCGTAAAGTGAAGATTAAACATGGTTGAAATATAATCAATATCTTGATCAATCCTTGAATTTATTTTTGGGAAGCGGCAGTGAGCTCCACAGGGCAAAAAAACGGCAAAAGACCTTTTTCTCTTGAGGCCATATCTGATTAAACAAGAAAGTTGGTAGAAAGAAAAAGCAATTTCCAATTGTGCCTAATGAATCTACTAAAAAGTCTGTGAAAATATGTGCATAGGGGATTTTGACAAAGAATCCAGTAGTTGTTTTCCTAATAGCAATAATACTTTGATGTAGGTAAAGATGCAAACTGGTCCAAAGCTGAGTCTAGGCATAAATCCCATCATTTATCATCCACGTTCCTTTAGAAACAAGAAATGACTGACATACATGCTTAATTCAAACTAAATAGCCTATAAAACAAGTTCCCCAAGGCTAATAATAATAATATCAGGAGAAATGAATATAAGGATGATTGAATACAGGATACACTGAAGAGTGAATATGGAATATAGATACATATCGTGCTAGCCAGAACGGGCTGCGGTTTATGGTATGCTCGAAAGTCCAATCCATCATCTGACCAGAGAATATGATGCAGTTAGAATCAAAAAGGATGCCTCTGTTCAAAGCAATACGTGCACGTTATAAACCAGCAAATGCAAATAATCCATCAAAAGCAGCAAGCGGGCAAAAGTGGAATATCATCGAGCAATAATTCAGATCACAGCTGTGATTATGAGCAATAGCCTTAAATCTGCTATTTAATTAATATTAAGCTTCTGACACCCTCTAGGATGGGGCGCACAAACCTTCCCAGGCTAACACGATAATAGTAAGACAAAATGTTATGTTCCTTAGATATTTCAGAAAGTGAACTAACTGTTCATCGAAGGCTTTGAGCTGTGTGTACGAACAATGTTCTCTTCACCCAATTGCTGCTCAGGCAATGGCTGGTTTGCTGGGATCGAGCATCCCTTGCTAGAGACCCTTGGTTCCCACTGGGGTAATAGATCAGACTCAGTACCCCAGTCACCTTCGGGGTCCCTATTTTGGTCCTGGCCCATGGCTGCCAGGTAGCCTGGTCCTTTCTGCTCCCCAGGGAAGAAGAGAAGTGACCTGTGTGACCCTCCTGAGTGGGACCATCTGCAGCTGTTCCTTGTCCAAGGCTGGGCACTGAAGGGTGGTTGCCTTCACATAGGATGAGGGTGCCCAGCTCAAGCACTGAGCTGCAGAAGAGATGATCTGACACCTTCAGTAGCCTGATGGACACATAGACAAGTGGCTCCCGTGGCCTGGACGTCTCTACACGCGCAGATCTAAAGAATGGAGAATTTTTCTAGGTGAGTGCACGGTAGATAGACACATCTTTGTAGTCAGATCGCAACCTTGCATTACTGATGGAGGGAATGTGATTTCCAAGTCTGGGAATCAAGCAGCTTCCATCACCTTCCCCTGTTTTGCGAGAGAGTGTGTGTGTGTGGTAAATGACCTTTGGAATGAAAATATTAACATAAAAGGAAAACATGATTGTAATTTATGAAATGTTAGCCCAGATGCCTCTAGGGGGGAATAGACCTTTCAGTCTCGCAAGCTGATCCATCGCTGGGGTGCCTGCGTTGACACAGGTGCATTTAAAGAGTCAATTAAGGGGAAGATGCATATTTGCACAGCCTGGATTAATTTCACATTTTGGCAACTTTCTTTCTAAACAGTTGAGACTGCAGATATTGCTTAAAGAGGTTACTCGTTCCGAAAGTACAGGAGAGGTACCAGAGGCGAGGGGCGAAGCACAGACCTCTGGTAACAAAGCTTTTAAGGGAACACTCTGCCCTGGGAGAGCATCCCACTGAGCAGTCACTGTGTGTGCTGGAGCAAGCCTTGGTGGTGGGATTTGGGCTCCTGGATGAAAACAGTATTGGAAAATGGCTGCAAATAACTGCCAAATTTCCAGGGTTGTTATCTGAAAGAGAACAAAGAAAACGGGTGCTGTCCTGACGGTTGCTTTGTGCTATTCAATTTCCTGGGTAAAAGCCCCGAGTTTCTGTCTTCATTACTGGCCAGGAGCTTCCACATAGGGCTATAAAAACCTTAAAAGACTCTTCGAACTTTGAGGCAGATCAATGCAAAATGGAACAGGGGAAAATTGTTTACTGCCGAGGAAAATACAGCGCTGTGAATAATAAGGCAGAAAATGCAGCTGAGGGCTCAAATTGAGTCTCTATTATGCCCATGATTAAAGATAATGTGCTCGGAAACGGGGATTACAGAAGGGTTTCTGCGCTAGGTTGGATGGCTAAAATCGCGGTGATTGTGGCTGTTGAGCCCTCATTGGCCTGGGCTGGATGTCTAAATTATAGGGCTATTACCCCAAAATGAGCTGGATGCTCTGTCTGGATCACGGAGCCCCTCTGTCACAGCTGCCGGGGGGCTGGTCCTGCTCGAGGCTTGGGAACTCTTCCTTTATTTTGCTTGACAACAGTTCGTGGTACTTTGTGTGAGCGAGGAGCTGGTAGGGCTCCTTCTTTGTCCTTTTGTCAGTGGTGAACAGGAGATGAGCTGGTTTGGTGCAGGAGAGCAGTTACACCCCCAGCGCTGCTCCGACCCCTTCCCACGTTCCCTGTCTCTCCCCGGGCTGTGGTGCTGAGCTGGTGCCTTTGCTCCGAAGCATTCTGTGGGGATAGGACTGAAATTATCTGTCCTGAAATTATCTGAATTGTTGCTTTCCTTGTAAAGCTCACAAATACCAAGTCAAAGGAAGGGGAGGAAATCCAACCTGACACAGCTCAGATCCGTGAGATCCTCCCCCGGCAGGACCAGCGAGCAGAGCAAGGGGATGAGTTGCAAGGGTTGGATTCTGGTTTTGTTGTAAATAATCATTACAGCCTTGAACACATCGCTGCCCCTCTCAGCATCTCTAATACCAGGCGTAGAATGGGATAATATTCCTTTGACACATTTTGGATTATAAGATCTTTTGCAGGAGTATGTGTGTATATAAAGGGGCATCACATTTGGCTAAACTTTCTGGACTGTAATAAAATACTGTAACGTGCCCAGCATCCTTGGAAAAAAGCACAAAAAGTGATAGAGGCCCCTTCACGATCATCTGGAATCTACCAGCATGTACTCTGAACCCCTGTACTGTTGTGTGGGTCTACAAATACACTGCTTAATTTTACTTTAAAACTTCA
>VZTO01028099.1:0-28348 GCA_013400615.1 Syrrhaptes paradoxus | reverse complement strand
CTCCTGAAAAGGTTTTATTGGTGTGGATGAGAAACCTTGAAATCCTCACCAAGGCAGACAAAAAATTCTTGGTGGCAGCCAGGTCAGAATTTACCCAGATGTTTGGTTTGGCCACCAAACAAAAGGTCCAAAATTCACATTGTCTCCTGCAGCTGAGCTGAAGCATCCAAAGAAAAATGGTGGTTTTCCATTAAAATCACCTTAAAAGCAAAAAAGTTGTATTAAGCAGAGGTGAGATAGAGTTGGTATGATCCTATATCGCCTGTACCCAAGGAGGTGGAGAATCCTCCACCCACTCGCTGAGCCTGGACCACAAGCCCAGAATATCTTGCTCCTACCCTGATCCGTCCCTTTTCAAGTGAGATCTCTGACTAAACGCTCACCCCTCCCTCCCGTTAGTAACATCGACCACATCACAAGGAACAACTTGCTTTTTTGAATATAATGTGGATTGTGGAGCCGTCTGGCTGCAAGGAATGAGTGTTCACAGGAGGAACTAATTGCTGGCTAATTTCTTACCTGCGTTTATCTGCCACCTGCTTTGTGGCAGGTTCTTTGGGGATTGTTCGTTGCCACCCGCTGCGCAAAGTGTCTGTCCGCATCCTTGGGCTGAAAACGCAGCCTCGGATTTCCCACCTGTGCAGCCATGAGACGCCCACTTGGCTCCTTAACCTGTGTGCTGGGAGTAATAATATTCTAATAATGATGATACATTCAATACACGTCCATTAAAGAGCAGAAAACGATGTATGAGGAAGATGGCTAGACTATCTCCTTTGGTCCAGGGGTGAGAAAGGGGAAATAAAAACTCTGTGCTTCCTGGGTGCTGGATACAGAGTTTGAAAATTGGATATTTAAAAAAAAAAAAAAAGGCAAATTATCCCTGATAATGATTCACTGAGTAATGGTAAAAAAAATATAATAAATCTACACCCATTTCATCAGACCACAAAAATGCAACTTCTGTCCTCCAGGAAATTCTGACCCAGCTAAACATTTTTTTTTTAAACACCTAAGATAAACAGCTGAAATTAAACAAGTTTTTTTGTTTTTTTGTTTTTTTTTAAAGTGAGATATTCCAAACCATATCTTTCTGATGTGGCTGGAGACTTCCCAGTTTGGCTCTGTGAGGAAATCACCGCAGAATAAAGCAAAAATCCTTCTCCAACCTTATCAGCGAAGCGGGCAGATTTGCTTGTGAGATTTCTTTATCTGCGTATCTCATAGCCCCGGATGATTCAGCCCCGGAGCTGTACCGTTGCTGGGAGCTCTCACCTACGTTGATGCTTTCACTGTTTTCACTGCGTGCAGGAGGAGTGGGACCAGGATCACCATCACCACGATTCATCCAGCGAGCTCCTCTGCTGCTATAAACTCCAAACCTTCTGCCCTCACTGGGGTTCCTGCGACCTCTGAGATCTTTACAGCCAAAACTTTGGTACGTACTTCCACACCTTGTGCCACCCTCGTTGCATCCTGCGTGTGCTCCACCACCAATGTCTCCATAGACGTGCACAGAGACCAAAGGGGATTCTTGTTCAAATCTCTTGCTGTTGCTACTGATTCAAAAGCTGGATGAGTTTGAAGCCTTTTTGGCTCACAAATGGCAGAAAAAGCAGAAAAAAAGACCCATTGTCCAATGCTAGGCTGTAGGGGTTGCATCTTTAGCTCATTCCAGGTAGAGGGAGAAGAAAGAGGCACCTTCCGTGTAGTGAAGGGGCAGAGCAAGAAGGGAAAGAGCCCGTCTAGTGGCAGATTTTGAAAATATCCCTTACATTGGGCATGGTTGTATGAGATCAATGTCTTTGAGCCGGCATGGTTTTGTTTGGCTAGCGGCAATTGGTGTCTGGTTTTGGCATGAAAAAAAACATTCTAGTAACTATCACACCCACAGAGAAAAATGAGCAAGTGAAAAAGCTTAAATTACAATCTTGGCTTGGAGGACATTTCCTTGTTGAATGTATTCCATTTGGGATAATTACCGGGTCAAATATTTACTGCAAAGTTGATTGCTGTGATTGTGCCGTCTCTTCTGCCTCGTAGGGCAGGGACATGCTGTGGAGACGACTTTCTTGGAGATGACTTTCTTGGAGACGACTTTCTTGGAGACGACTTTCTTGGAGACGACTTTCTTGGAGACGACTTTCTTGGAGACGACTTTCTTGGAGACGACTTTCTTGGAGACGACTTTCTTGGAGACGACTTTCTTGGAGATTACTTTCTCTCTGTTCCTGTAAGAGGCCCACCTCTTCCTCCTCTTCCCACATCTTGGTGTATTTAGTGCAGAGAGATGCTTTAGGAGAAGGTGGGTCACCCTTCCTAGTCTATAAATTGAGTTCAGGGTGAGTGGGTCAGGCTGTCTTTTTTGAAGATGAATTTATGGCAGAAGCGTTTCATCCTGTACAGGATGGTTGGAATGGAAAAAGCTGTTTTCAAAGGGTGGTGACATATTTGCGGGAGGTTGCCCAATGCAGGAATAGGGTCATCCATGTCTTCATGTTGCTCTTTTTACAACACACCCAGGACACGTTTGTTTTTTGGAGAGGGCACCCTCTGAGTTGCCCACCTGTCCCCGTGGCTGATGGGGACACTTAGTTTGGATGGTTTTGCTTCTTTGCGCTCTCTTCTTCATCTCCTTGACCATGGTAGGCTTTGGTTTGGAGTCCTTGTACTGTTCAGCCAAAACATCAAAACCAAAACATGTCATAGAAGAAATTACTGGAATGGTATTTTTAAATTTTTAATATTTTTTACTAAAATAACTGAATGGAAACATTTCTCAATTATCAAGGATTTTTCTGGTTATTTTTAACTGACCAAAAAAAAATCCAGTTCCCAACTTAAAACAACTGTTTGTTTAAGGTTGTTGCTCTTAGAAAGAAGAGCAAAAAATAGTCAAAACAGTCCTCAAGATTAAAAAAAAAAAAAAAAGAGAAGGAAGAATAGCAATCGCTTACCAGGAAATGTTCCTGAGCTTGTAATACAAGTTTTAATTAATAGTTTGAAAACCATTTGAGATGATCCTTTTCCTTTTGCTACTGTGACAAAATCTTAAGAGCTCGCCCATTCAGCTGTCGCCATAGAGAATTAAAAAAAATGCAGCTTTCATTTTCCTCTTTGGCTTTCTAAAATTATAGCTAAGAATATTTGGGTGTTGGCTCAAACATGAGGAGGAAAGGAGCTGCCCTTGTTTTGGAGGAGGTGGTATCATCCTGCTTTCTTCTCTCCATTATTCAGTCCACTACAAGACAATTATTCTCCCACTGAAATTAGGCAGTCGCCTACTGCTTCCTCGGTTGGGATGGGAGAAGTCACCCTTGATGACATCAGGAAGCTATTTTAGTCTCCTGCCCGCGGTTCGCCCCTGAAGCAAGAGAATGAGGCACTGCAACCGACAGCCCAGGCTTGTGTCTTCTCATATGGGGACATTCTGGTGTCCTGACTTAATGGTCAGGAGGGGAAAGCACTGGAAACCCTGGGGCTTGCTGGGCTTTCACCCCTCCGAGGCTGGGAACACCGTGCAAAGCCAGTTCCTGTTTTGCCAGGCCACCGAGGGGAAGCAAGCAAGGGCAAGACCAACTGGTTGAGTCAATCGGCAGCAGCTGGTGAGGACTAAGCCCAGGTCCCAAAGCTGCGTCTTTCTCCACCTCCTCTTTCTGAAGCAACCGTCTTTTTCAGCAACAGCACAACCCAAAAGCGGCCTCGGAAACAACGCCTAGCCGAGTCGTTCTGGCTAGATTGCAAAGGGATGGCCATGCGTCCTCACAGCCACAAGGAAGACCCAACCTTGGAGCCATGGTGGTTCCTGGACAGCCGTCCCATGCGTGCCGCGTGGCTGTGGCCCAGAGTGACGTTCTGAAACCACACAGGGATCGGTGACGTTCGGGCAATTAACTGGAGCTGCCTAATGGCTCAGCCGGGACTCCAGGCGTTGGCTTTGCCTTCTTTCCCAATGACATTGGCAAGTGGTGAATGACCTACATGGGCTCCATCTCATCTAATTGTAGCCCCTTAAAAAGTTAGATAAACTGCTGAATCAGGTTTCCTCATCTGAGAGAGGGGCTCAGGTGGGGGACTGTCCACCTCGCCCAACCAGCGTCTGATGTGCAGTCTGGTCAAAGCCGGACGAGACAGCTTCTGCTCTTAGCATAGAAATGACATCTCATCCCTTCCCCAGAGGTGCTGATCTTCTTCCTTGCGTCAGTCTTTAATATTCACTTTTTTTTTAGGTTGCAATTAGAATTCTGCCCTGTGAGAGCAGGGAGATAAGTGGTGCCGTGTGACCTGTAATTCTTCATGAGCTGGAGACGGGGAGGAATTCCCTGTGACAATAGCGTCTGCAAATCCGGCAGATGACAGGCAAGGGTGTATTTGCCTGAGTACATGCAGGCGTCTTGCGTGGTGGTGTCTCCGTTTGTAGTAATGCCCCCGCCCCAAGCTGCCTGCGGAGCCAGGAGAGATCTAATGGGCGCAGTCAGTAGAGTCTATCTAGAGCCTGATGCGTTTCACGCGAAATTAGACGCCTGTGTTTGGTCAGATGAATCACACCATGGAAATGATGGTTTCTTTCCATGAAATGAGCCCCCAGCCACCAGCTCACATGTTGAGCTCTATGTGGGAGACTTCAAAACCAAGACAAAGTCAATCCCACCCTGTTATAGCCAAGAGATCTCATCACTTATCCCTTTGCCTTTTCCGTCATACAGGGTAAATGTCACATTTTGTCAGCCCTGATGCCCCTGAAGGACAGGTTTTTATGTCTGAGGTAGATATGATCCTGGCAGAGCACAGCCCTGATCACAAGCCCATTGAGCCCAGAAGGTCAACGTTGGCATCTATCGTCATTCAACTGCTGCGACACGGAAGAATCAACCAAACACGTTGTTCTGAGGGTGCAGCGATGAAGCTATGGGCTGGCAAACTCATAGAGGACATCTTACAGTGCTAAGAACTATTTGGGGGTTTCTGGCAACCTTTGACATCAGTTGTTACTTGGGCTATAAAATATCTTGTAGGTGATGAGATATAAGGAGGTAAATAAACAGAATAAGCACCATTGGACTCTCATGGCATCTGAGTCCCACCATGCTCCTGAAGAGAATCAAAAGATCTGTTTGGTCTTTTCTTCTCTCCATAGACTGTGAAAAAGCACTTCTTCACCCTTTTTGTGATTTCTTTAAACACTATCTATGGAAAAATTCAGAGACAAACCAGGTACTTTCAATGCAGTTTATTGAAGGCGCGGTGAAAAGCTGGGAAGTTGGAGCAGTCAACGAAAGAACCTCTGTTCGGGTGAGTACAAGGTGTCAGCTCAGAAGATTTCTGCACCAATAACTTCCCTTGGCATTTTGGGGGTGGGGATGGGGGGGGTGAGCTCTTCTAAAAATCAGCACACTCTGAACTAGCCACCCCTAACATGCAGAAGCAAATGAAAGTACTACGTGTTCGTCTGGAAGCAAATTCCACAAAAAGCCTATGGCTGCAAGCGCAACTAGGAGGTGCTTTGGAAGTTGAAATTGCTTTGTTTAGAATTTAAGCTCAAATTTGCAGCTCAGGGTTTCTTCTTTGACAAAACCAAAAAAAAAAGAAAGAAAAAAACAAAACAAAAAAAAAGAGGGGGGAGAATGCTCTTTGCAGTGCCTCCTGGGAAAGTTAACTCATCACTCTCTTTGCTGAAATGCTTTGGGAGGAGCTGGAAGAAGAAGAGGTGTCTTGTGAGGAAGAACATTTTTGATGAATCATTATGGGAAAAGCCAGAGAGAGAAGGCAGAGCGACAGGCAAACCCTTAGAGCTGTGATAATCCAGACAGAGAAATAACACTGCGTTGAGCACCTGCTGGAGAAGCTTGCTAGATGTGTCTCTAGGGTTGGGGACTTGAAAACACAACTTGGTGGGGCACACATCTGATGCTAATAAATGTGGGAATGGGCTTGGTGACAAATGTTGTTACTCGCAGGCAGAGAAACCATCCTGCATCATCTCAGTGGTAGGAACAGCACGTCTAAGTGTCTCCCTGCCATGCTGCTGACTCTGCCACCCCTGTGGCTGGTGGCCCTATGGAACAACACACTGGTCTCTGACAACCCCAAAGTTCCCCACCACGCCATTGTTGCACCCCACCACCTCGGGGCTGTTTGCAACAACAACGGGAGAGCCCCCCAGCTGCCTGACGATGCAGCCTTGGTTCCCGAAGCTGACCACCCCACCAGCCTGGCAAGCCCCCATCCTAGCATTCAAGCCCCCATTTCCCGTGCTGATGACCGTGCGGGCTGGGTACCCCCCACTTCGGGAGCTGAACCCCCCGTTTTTGCAGTTGACCCCTCCAGCTTGGCAAAACACCTCTGGGACACACTGCTTGGCCACCGAGCTAAGGACTCTCTTGGGGTGGATCCCGGCGCTCCGGGAGCTGAATCCTCCAGTCTGGGAGCTGTGTCGTCCGGAACGTCTCCCCAGGGAGCCGTAGCCACACGCAGCCCCATTTGCAGCCAGGATTCCGCAGTCGTCGGGGATATTGTAGCCGCTGCTGACCACAGCTGCAAGACAGCCCACGGGATTAATTATTTAGAGAGGAAAACTGGAAGACTCTCGCAAGGCAAGTTGTTTCATGAGTGACAGAACCGACCAAACCTGATTTCCTCCAGATTTGTCCAACATTTCTGAGCCCCTGCTCTTATCCAACTCCTCCCCCGTGTCCCAGCGCATCCCCCCACAGATCCTCCCACGTTGCTGATCTGGCTGGTGGCAGGTTCTTTCCCAGGTTCAGTGCACATCGGCGCATCACCTGGTGGGTTCGCCAGGACAGACTGCTGTTGCCTCCAAAAGTAGAAAAGGGTCATGAATTTGACCTTCCCTCTTCCATCCAAAAGCTGTTTTGTTTGGTTTGTTTGTTTTTTGGTTTTTTTTTAATTCAGAGGTATTTGAGATTTCTGGGACTAAACCCTCAACATCAGCCTGGGCTGAACTGGGAAAGGAAGGCAGAGGCAGGGGGAGCTGGGGCAGACAGATAATGCTATAAACGGCCTTTCCTAAAATGAGAAATTCTCACGGATTAAAATCTTACTTACACACGCTCACCGGGTTCCCCACACATATCCTGTTAGGGGAGAGAAGAGAAACTGGGTTAGTTATCCCGCTGACCAGCTGCACATCTCGAAACCTGTCATTACTCATAACTTCCAGCCATACATCCAGCCCACTTCATCCCCTGTTGTAACACGTCTGACTATCCCTAGGACAGGAACTGTTTTTCCTGGCACAAGGGTGGCCTGTATGGCCTCCAGCCATCTCTCCAGACCCAGTTTCTGTGAGCCTGGGAGGATCCTGGAGCTGCCAAATTCACTTGGGAGCTGGAATTGTTCTGGCTTCTGATATACAGGAGAAAAGGGACAAGGTCTCTGTCACCCACCTGCTCTCTTCACCCTCCAGTAGGGTCTTATACGTGGCAATCTCAATGTCCAGGGCCAGCTTGACATTCAGCAGCTCCTGGTAATCCCGCAGCATGCAAGCCAGCTCATCCTTGGCCTTCTGGAGGGCATTCTGCAGCTCAACGTGCTTCTCCCGGGCATCTTTCAGGGCACAATCCCCACGTTGCTCAACATCACAGATGGAGGTTTGCAGGCAGGAGACCTGTCAGAGGGGAGGATAACAGTGCAGGTGTCTTCAAGGCTTCATTTCGTAGTTCCTGGACATTCTGGTTTTGGATTAATCCGTTCTTCCAATTGCAAACAGAGAAAAAAACCTACCAGCATCCCTTTTCCCTATCCACTTTCCAACTCTACCCTTTCCAGCTACAGCACAGAGCAGGTCTTAAGTCTTAAGCTAAAGATCAATGTATCATCTTCCCCCACATCTGAGCCATCTGAGACATTGCCCCTTCTGGAAACATCACCTCTGGGCCTCTCCTACCTGCTTCTTCACGTTCTCCAGCTCACACTGCAGCTTCTGTATCATCCGGGTTAGCTCTGAAATCTCACACTTGTTGCTTTGCAGATCGTCGCAGTACTTGCCTCTCTTATCCTGAAGCTCCTGAAACTGGAACCAAGAAACAAGCCAACGGTCATTTTTGACCTGCAGCTGGTTAAGCTGCCAGGCAGACACCCGGGTTGCCTCTTACTCACCCTGGTTTGGTAGAAAGCATCAACTTCTTCTTTGCTCTTCTGAGCTATTTCTTGGTACCAACATTCAACGTTCTTGATGATGCTTTCCATGTCTAGGTCTCGGTTGTTGTCCATTTTCACGATGACCGAAGTGTCGCATAGCTGGCGATCTACCTGAGCTCGTTCCTACAGGTTGGGGAATGACTTAGTCAGCTGTTAGCAATTCTCAGACTTTGTAGTGAAGGAAGGGCTGGGACAGAGAGCCACACAGCTCAGCTGATGGATATAACAAGTCAAGAAACGTCCCTCAGGTTGGCTCAGCAGAAAATCCTCCCGGCTGGATGAGTTGCCGCATGTCAGCTGCTGACCTACATGCTGACCTGCAGCAATTCTGTCCACATGAAGGGCGAGGAATTGGAGTGACTTAACCCTTGGTATCCTGTCATCTTCAGCTGCTTTACTGATGTTAATGACAGGATTAAGCTGGGAGTTTCTTTAGCTCTAATCAGACAACTGCAATCCGGAGTAACTAGACCGACACATCTCTTTTCCCAGGGGCAGAGTTAGGACACAGCCAATGCATACCCAGAGCTGCATTAAGAAAGGGGGGAACCACCCTACTTCCAGCATAATTATGTTAATATCATGTCAATGTTGTACTTGCACGCTTTCAAGTATTCGGGGCTTGGGGTGAGACTTGTCCAAGAGGGGTTTCAAGCTGTAGAAATTTGGAGCATCTGAAGGATGGAACAGCAACACCAAGGTCCTGGGATGGACCAGAGGAACTCACCTCCTCGAACACACATTTCAACAACTCCAGCTGCCTTCTTAACAGATCCACCTTCACCTCCAGCTCTTCCTTGTTCAGAAAGATACAGTCTGCATCCTGGAAGAGAGGAGACACGTTCCAGCGCAATCTCGCTGAAAACATTGGAGAAGCAAACAGGAGAAAGAGGCAGCGCCAATAAAACAGAAACGTGTTTCGACAAGATTTCAAGAGCAGAAAGGTGTGAGAGGGTGAGTCAAGATGCCCCAGTGTCTCCTAAAGGAAAACAAAACCATTCCAACGTGACTTACAGGAATTAGTTTATTTATGACTTGGGACCTAGCTGCAAACTCAGAATTGACTAATGAGTATTTAAACACAATTTTTTAATATTGTTCAAATGACTTCTGCTTTTCTGATGTCCAAGTATAAAGGATATGAAGAGACTGTCAGAAAATAAGCAGCGTCTTAGGCACCGGGTATTCCAGTGTGACCGCTCTGTCCCCCTTCCACAAACACAACCTCCCGTGACACTCCAAGAGTGTGCTTGGGGTAACGAGAGTGTTGCTGTAGTGCTGATGATGTAAGCTTTGAGGATACATTATTTTTGCTTTCCACTTGCATTTGCCTCTTTTTCTGACCCCATGATTCTTTACAGGCCTCCCTCCTTCTTAATTCTAACACTTTTGCCGGGCATTTGCTAGTAACGCACTACTTCAGCCAAGCTTTGCACCAAACAAACCTCTTACAGGTACAAGGATTTTGAGCTTCACCTTTTTGAGTGCCACGAACTCATTCTCCACAGTTGTACGCCTGTTGATTTCCTCTTCATACCTGTTGGAAAAGGAGAAGAAAAGGGATGAGCCAAGCAATACTATCAGACACATCGACACTAATCATCAGGTATGAATGACAGCCTTCACTTGCTCAGGGACTGCCATCAGGCACTGTAAGATCAGTGTCTGGAGACCAACCATTAGACCGGCCCAAGATGAGAAGCTTCTTCATGAACAACAACATTAACAATGCAAAGAGTCTGCAAGCGAGACGGAAGAATGTGACATCCCCAAAGGGGATGTGCCACATGTCTGGGAGATGTTGCCTGACATGAACCAGAGAAGTGAAATGCCAACGGCTAGAGGAGACGTGAAAGTCCTTACTTGCACTTGAACTCCTCCACCAGCTGGCTTGTGGCACACTCTTCGCTGCCCAGTTTTTGCTTTTCACACAACAAGCAGTCCAGGCGCTTCCGCAGGTCGCAGATGTAATTCTCAAAGTACAGTTCCAGGTTTTTCCCTTTCTTTGGTAAGACATATTGCTGCAGGAGGCCCCATTTGGTCTCCAGCACTTTGTTCTGCTGCTCCAGGAATCGGACCTGCAGGCCAAAGAATAGCGATTCTTCAAGCAAAGAGACAAATGCAGCAACTCAACACCTGGTTCAACCGTCTGCTCTGAAACTGCAGATGTAAGAACAGAATTTCTGGGAAGTGAGAGGTGATATGCCAGGATGATCGCAAAATTATCTGCCTTTATTCAGAAATCTAAAAGTCACCTGTCTAAATTATTTAGAAATATATAAGTCACATGTCTAAATCTGCCTTTCTCACCAAAGAACAGAAATAAAGCTCCTCTGGACGGTGCCTCTGATGTACTTTAGGATGCAACTGAGTCCCCAGAGGGTGGAACCTCTTTGTCTCTGTTTTTTCTACAAAGTTATCCTAAGGTGAGAGCTCAGACTTAGATAGCCAACATTTAGGTGCCTGGATTAAGATGAACCTCCTTTGCCTTCAGGAATGTTTTTGGAACAGTCGCTATATTTAAAAACAAAGCGGGGAAAAGGGTCCAACACAGGACAGAAAGACAAGCCCACCAGGGCTGTAACATCTGGCTGAGCTAGAACAAGGCTGAAATAAAAAATCCAGCCTTGAGCTGAGGCTGTCCAGAGAAGAGACACCAGCAAGAAAGTCCACTGCTGCCTTGGCCACGACACAAACACCATCAAACACTAGGACTGGTTTGTGGCTGGAATGAGCCCTTCCCCAGTACCAAAGGTCTCACTCTGAACCAACACGGCTCTGTGGGAATCCAGACCCTCGCACAGACCCAGCTCAGTGATTCACAGCACGAGCTAGACCGGGGTTTTAGAGGAGGTTGGTTGTGTTTCATTTTTCTCAAACAAGCGCAAGTACGGAGCAGGTTTGCACTCACCTTGTCGATGAAGCAGGCAAATTGGGTGTTGAGGGTCTTGATCTGTTCCTTCTCCTGACAGCGGATTTCGTGTTCCAGCGGGTCAACCCCAACACAGAGGGGCTTCAGGAGACGCTCATCGATGCAGATGCCTTGGATGCCATCAGCCTTGCGATCGGGGTACCCCCTCACAATACTATATCCCCTGGGACCACAAAGGCCAACCCTTCCTCCAACATTATTGTAGCCTACGCCTCCGAAGCCGAAGTCTCCAAAACATCCAGTACCACAGACCCCGTTCACGTAGGAAATTCTCCTGTTTCCACCCAGGTTGCAGACGCTCCTGCTGCTATAGGCACCAGCTCCACATCGGACAGGCTGGCAGGCGGAGGCGGCGTAGCTTCGACCACAAATCTCCGAAGCTGAACTGAAGCCTCTTCGTCCCAGGACAGATCTCACCGTAGGTGCCTGTCTGCTCATCGTCGCTTGTTTGAAGGTGGAATATGAAAGTTTAGGGGAAGCTCTTCTGCAGGAGAGGAACAGAGATCCCGCTGGAGTGACAGAGTGATGCTGCCCCTTATATACATTTGGGAAGCTGGCCTTGATAGGATCAGGACCTTAATTTAAAGTGCTTAAGGGTTTGGTTTGCCTGGCAGCAATAAATGCTCCTCAAAATGCAAAACAGCCCAGCAAATACTAACTACTGAGGAAATAAAAAGGAATCTAAAAGTGCTCTGTTTGCAAGTTGGCTTAGAATATATTACGGTTTGAAGTGTTCCCCTAACTTACACTAATTATAGTTTAGCAAACATTTTTGAAGAAACTCTTTGTGATTTGTTTGCAGTGTGTCGTTTGGGGTTTTGTGTCTCATGGGGTTTTGTGTATGATGGCATGTTTTGCAGACTTGCACTTTGTGGAGGTAATTTCACAATCTCTCCCTTTTTTCTCTCACCAGGCTTGTTTTGGGTGCGGAAAAGTAACCAAAAAAAAAAAAAAAGAACATCAACCATGGAAAAACACGTTGGAAGTTGCGTTGTGATGGAAGGATCATTTCTGTGCCTGAAACACCAGCGAATTCACTGAGTTATGGGTCTGGTTTCATACGTAAGTACTCAGAATGCCCCCCACCCCAAATGTTCCCATGCAGCATTTCACACTGACCTTTTCTTACCACATGAAACACCATCAAAACAGAGCAGGTTGCATCCAGGATCCAAGGTATACTTCAGTTTTCTCACTAGGTTTATGTTCTGTGCAGTTAGTGACATTTTCACTCGAGTAAAGCTGCAAATTCTTAACCTGAAGTCCATTTGACACAGTTAAATCTTTGGCCCTCACTAATTTGGAGCTTCTACCGCGGTGGAGGTCAGAGACCTTTTTAATTCACCTTCTGGTAGTCTCTACAGGGAACAAAAAAGGAACAGTAGCACGTTTCATCCTGGTGAGATCCACCTCATTCAAGAAGTGACAGCTGAAAGTTGGATGACTTTGCCAGACGCGTCCTTGACACTCGGTGGAGATGTACCTCCAAGAGCGAGACAACAGCCCCTGGGTCTGTGCTTAGGAGAACGGGGGTGATTCACTCTCTGCAAGCACCGTCCTTCTCCATCAACAGAGGAAGTCTTAATGAGTAGATCAGACCGGACACCAGAGATGGTTTTGACTCACATTAGCAAGATGAATCTCTCTCTCTCTCGCAATCACCAGCCCAAGGAGGTGAGAGAATGAACCCATCTCGGGGCCTTCTCCAGACTGACATTTGGAAAGTCAAAACAATAGGGCTCTTTCAGCTCTTTGAGAGTAAAGTGTTTGGGAGAAAAAGAGACATAATAGTGCAAACAACTCAATGCCCTCAGCCCTTCCTGACTGTAGGGGAGCCGTGCTTGGAGAAGTCTCCATGTTGTACGTACAACGCAACGGCAGCTGGAGACACCCAGTAGCTGTGTTCCCTCATCCTTGTTAACCCCCTCCAAAAACACTT
This sequence comes from Syrrhaptes paradoxus, assembly GCA_013400615.1. Classification (NCBI taxonomy): domain Eukaryota; kingdom Metazoa; phylum Chordata; class Aves; order Pterocliformes; family Pteroclidae; genus Syrrhaptes; species Syrrhaptes paradoxus. The sequence continues at coordinate 15,317 of VZTO01028099.1, read as the reverse complement.
TCCAAGAGTTAGTATCAGGCCATGCAAATGACAAAAACCAATGCTAAACCTCCTTAAAACACTAAACCTCCTCATTCAAGTTCTTAAAAAGAAGACATGCACACCGAAACCATGGGACGTGACTGCAGCTCCGAGGTTCACGAGGCTATTAATTGAACTTGTAATTGCAACTTATGTGAGTTCGAGGGGCTGGTGGTATAAATTACTTGTGTAAACTGCTACTTTTGCCCTATACAAATGGGATAATTCAACATATTTACAGCATGACTTTCAGCCAACACCTTTGTTTATAGTATTTTAGGCTCACAGTTCATACTGGGTTGCCAGCGCAATTGGCAATATCAGTTAAAACAAATATTAGAGACTTCAAGCTAAAGCTTGTACCTTCCCAGATCCTTTAAGCTCTGAACAAAGATTTATCAGAAGCAAAATGCGGATTTGAACCCAAAGAAGAGCACAAAAGCCAATTGTTACGAGCTCTATATAGGAAAACTGCATCCTGGACCAGCAGTCAGACTGAAGGCTGTGCCACCGCTCCCTTTCTGCACCCCATTATACGCATCGGCTGTGTGGGAGACACCTGGAACGTCGCACAGGCTGCAATTAAATGTCTGTGAAACAACTGCGCTGCGGCAGCCCCACTTCCAAAGCGCCTCACCAGAGCCACGGGCTTCCTGATGGGTACGAGATTTGGGGCATAAGTTATCCCATGTTGGGTAAAATTTCTGTGTTAGCCAAAACCCTGTTGCTGCTCCTGAATCCCAGCGAGAAGGCGGTGATGCAGAAGGTTCACTTAATGTCTTTCAGATCTTTCCAAGGAACAAGGTGTATTTCGCCTGTTGGTACCTAAGACCTCAAGAATCAACAATTTGTTATTGCGAGTATAGACATGGGAAATGGGAGCATACTCTGAAGCAAAAACTGCATCATTTTGACTCAAAAAACCAGGAGGGGAAGGACTGAGGGAGCAAAAAAGGGAAATATTTTGATGAGGGGTTGGATGAGTCATTTTGACGACTTGCAATCTGTCCCTTTGTCAGCATTCTTCTCCCTGAATGTGCCGCTGAAAATGGAATTCATTATAGGAACATGTGAAGTTCACTAATTTGTTTGTTGCCTCTGGAAATGAATCTCAACTAGCTCTCGAAATATATTTTATACGATAGTCTCAAAGAGCCATGCTCCATCTCTGTAATTATCCGCAGCCATAGAAAACTCATTACATTCAGACGGGACAATGGCAATAACCTACCTGGGCTAACACCATTCGACAGATGTGAGATTGGGCTGTAACGTGTATTTTTATGTACACAGTTTCTTGGACCCTGTAGACTCTTGTCCATGTCATTCATGAGATGTTCAAGAATTTATCTGAGTAGCGCAGCCTCGTTCCCTTTTATCCTAAAGCCAAGGTTGTCCAAGGGAATTCAACCCGGTAATGTATTTTTTCCTCTCATTAGCCTACAACTGCTCTGTGTTAGAAGTCAAGGCTAGGCTTTTCAAAGGATATTCCTCATAAAATTCATCAAACACTGGGCCTGGGTGCACCTTCTTCCCTTCTTCAGCCATCAGACCAGCCACGTATTCTAATTTCATCTTTGAGGTTCCCTCTACGGCTAATGGAAAGAGATAGGCATCTCCAGACGGTGATTCACGGCACCCTCAAATAGGACAGGCGGGAGGAATCCTCCTCTGGAGGAACTCACCTCTGTTCTTATTGGTGACCAGAGGCAGTCTAGACAACCAGACAACTAGACCAGGCGCCCCACTTCTGGATGGCTGAAGTTGGGTGGAATTAGTCCCACCCTTTGGGCGCCGAATTTCTTGAGCGCCTTTGAAGTCTTAATGAGAGTACACAACATCACACGCTCTCTAGATGTGCTCAGTTCCTGATGTACGCATACATCATATCTCCACACGGTGATTAGCGCCTGTAAAGCCAAGGCTTGCAAGAAAGCAAAGGATTGTTTTGATCTTTTTCATGTTGAGGTCTTCCACAGAATTGCACAGTGGAAATGAACATGGGATGTACGGGAATCCAGGACCCTGAATGGGATGACATTGCACCTCCTGTTAAAGCAAAAAGATTAGAAAAGAAAAAAAAAATTGCAATTGTTATCAGGTTACAGCAACTTCCCAGGAGCTCTTACCCCTTCCAGTTGAAGCTGTTTTCTCGGGCGGAAGAGATTTGCTGAGCCAGGCAGAAGGAATTGCCCAAGGAAGGTGGGTCGTGTCCTCCTGGGAAGCACATTCAGCCAGCAGGAGATAAGCTCTTCCTTTTGTTATGCTAAAGCCCGAGTGCCCAAGCCCAGGTTTGATTTGGTTTGCACACCTTTGTCGTGTGTGCCGCTGAATTTCTGACCAAACACCCAGCTCACGGTTCATGGAGCGCTGATGTTCAGAGAGGCTGGTCCCAAGGGTTGAAGTAAATGATCAGATCTTGAAATGGTGGCAGGAGTCTGGAGGTGAGAAAGCAAATTTCCCTGACATTTCTTGCATAAAAAGCGGCAGGATCGTCTGTTTCCAATGGGAACCCCACAACCTTCATGAGATACTCAAACCCCTCTCAATGCATATTTATGGATGCTCGTTCTTCTCTTGTCAAATCTTTCTTGTGGTTTTCTTCTTTAACGATGGTGCCTGTTTTCTTTTTCATATTTGATTGGGAAATAGTTTCCTATCCCATCAGAATTATGGGGGGAAAGAAAGCTCTTCTAGTTCTGAATCACGGTAATTGCTCAGATAGGAAAGACCTTCCCCCTAAATTCCCCTTTTGTAAGACGTATCTGTCCAACTGGCCTCTATACGGTTCATTTCTTTGTTCTGCTCATTGGCTTTCATCAGTTTAATCTCAAAACACTCCAGTCCTTTGTGGCTTATTTATGCTACTAATCTGTTGGCTTCTTTTTTTAATCTGCTCAAATGTACCATAAAATATCTTCCCTTGATCTACTTCGAAGTCTTAATCTGGTAGTTGCAGAATTTCTAAAATGATGCTGAAAAAAAAGCAACCAAGCACATTTCTGAGGTTTTTTTGCCTACAACGACCCTATTGCAGCAGATCTGGAAGAGGTATAAAATATGTTTTGTCACCACACATCTGTGGTAGACACGCCATAAAAATGCAAAGAGACTGACACGACTTCTCCATGAATCTTCAAACACCCACTGAACAGCATTGAGTAGGAGCCAAATTTGGTGCAAATCAGCATAAATAATCTGACTTTACAAGGCTTCCATAATTTACACCAACCAAAGACTAGATCTGCGTGACCTGCCACCTCTGCTGAATTGTCAGAACTCCTCACCAGCAGAGACTTCTCGCCCAGTTTAGAAACAGGGTATTTCTGTATTCCCGTCAAACACTAAAAACCAAGCGGCAACACGCTTGTCCTCCGTGCAATTTACTGGAAAAAGAGCAAAAAGTTTAAGGCTCTTGAATCACCAAGACAGAAGTGAGGTGCTGAAATTTATGCGTATGTCAGGACACTAAGTAAGAAACTAAGAGGAGTACAAGTGACATCATCACTGTGCTGACTACAGAAATGTGGTTTTTTTGAATTAAGACTTCCTTTATGACCTGTCTGCCTACCTATGGGTGACCAAACTGCTCCAAGTGACCAAAGAACATCACTGCCCCTCCTCTCTGTGACCCCGTGTGTCACCACCACTTGCCTAAAATTACATCAGATAGACTTGGATGAAGCGGTGAGTCCTAGAGAGCTCATTTCCAGAAACATTTCCCAGAGCACTCTAGGGAAAGGATTCTGAATTAAATATCACGACTTGTTTCAGAGATAGCAAAGGCTTCACCAGGAAAATAAAGCAGGAACTGAGTGATAACAAGCTAAGTGCCCCAACACAGCCACCAGCCCTTTAAAGAAACAGCAGAAATTAAAAGGAATATGTCTTAAGTCTCCCTTTTTTGATGTGATCCCGGTGGAGTTTCTCTGATGTGGTTTCATGATGCTGCGACGTTCTCGTACCCGGTGTGCCTCTTCCTTGTGCGTAAGGTGCAGCTGGGGACATTTGTGCCACTGGAAGTGGAGCAAGGCTTTTTTTTTTTTACTTTAGGTCTCATGTCCTGGTTGCCCTGACCCTCACAGCTGAAGTTTAGATTCGGATGTTCTTGGAGATCCAGTTGAAATCCTCACCCCTGGCCAACGCATCCCTTGGGGGTGGGCTGAGTTTCCCACGCCCTTTGCAGCTCTGCAGCAACCTCCACAGCCCCCACTGCTGTCCACCAGTGCCCGGAGGGGCTGAGTTCTGGCACGAGTGGGCTCCTCCTCCAGCCCTAAATTCTTCACCCCCAGGGATGCAGTTGGGAGCAGCAGGTCAGCTTTGGTTCAGGGCCTCACTGCTCAGACCCTTGTATTTCAGGCAGGCACCAGCATCTTCGGGTAGGGATGTTCTACCAGCACTACAGGAGGACCTGCATCTTCTGGGCTGTCTACCAGATCCACATCCCAGAGGTGGTGTTGCAAGGGGTGGTGATCACTGTCACAGAATCCCAGAATGGTCTGGGCTGGAAGGGACCCTGCCATGGGCAGGGCCACCTCCCACTAGCCCAGGTTGCCCAAAGCCTCATCCAGCCTGGCCTTGAACCCCTCCAGGGATGGGGCATCCACAGCTTCTCTGGGCAACTTGGGCCACTGCCTCACCTCCCACACAGGAAAATATTTCTTCCCCAGATCTCGCCTCAATCTCCCCTTTTTCAGCTTAAAACCATTACCCTCATGGGGAGGATGCAGCCTTCCTCTTCCCCCCGTAAACCAGAACTAGATTGTTTAACGATGTGAGGAAAATAGACAACCTGGAGCTTACTTACACAGCCACAGGGCTCCCAAGCTGTATCCTGAAGAAGGTCACAAGGTTTTCCACCATGTAACCAGCATTTCCAGCATTTTCCAGCCTCCTTGTCTCGGCTGGAGACCGCACACTGCCCACACGCGGTTGAAGCGGTACCCACCTGCTCTCTTCACCCTCCAGCAGTTTGCAATCTCAACATCCAGGGCCAGTTTGGCATCCCGCAGCCCCTGGTAACCCCGCAGCGTGCAAGCCAGCTCGCCGATCTCCAGCCCGCCGGGATCCACACGGCGCGCTGGAACACACCAAACGCGCTCCGGTTTGATGAGGGGGGAGCGTTGCTGAGAGCAAAAGCTACTGTCCTGTGTGCAAGCTCCCAATGTATTACGCAGGGTTACATCATCTCAGGTTTGGTTTTACATTCTACCGACCTTCAGGTTTTGTCTGTTTTCCACAACACGGTGTTTTGAACCTGCTGCTTCTCACGCTTGCAGTTGGGTTTTCTGCAGTGCTGCCTCGCTCGTCCACAATCATTCTCGACCCTGAAGGTCAGTTTACATTTTTGCTAACCACCGGTTCTTTATTCCCTCACCTGCTCATCCTTGGCTCTCTGGAGGGCATTCTGCAGCTCAACGTGCTTCTCCCGGGCACCTTTCAGGGCACAATCCCCACGTTGCTCAGTGTCACAAACTGATGTTTGCAGAGAGGACACCTGTCAGGGGAGGCACAAGAAGGACAGGTCCTTGCTTTCCCTGTCCTCTTTCTTGCCATACTCCCCTTTGAAAGAGAAATTCTCTCTTCTTTTGAGAGTCCTTCAATATTTGAGAGTATTGAGGTTGCTTTTAAGGAAGCCAAATGTTTCCAAAATCAAACATCAACTCTGAAATACTCCAGAAGGGCTGGACATCCATCTCCCTGTACGGCCAGACTGTTTTGAGGATACCAATACTTTGTTCTAATTGGAACTAATAATTAAGGTTTTCCTTTACTTCCCGTTATAAACTATATAATGAATTAGATGGTCTGAAAATTACGCCAGTTTCTACGGTTGCTGAATGACTGATGAGTCATAATTCTACCCTACTTATTGGATGCTTTGAACCTGTGTCGGAAGCATTGTCTCCTGCCAGAATTCTCGCTGGAGCAATTTTAGCAGTTTTCCAAGTGGCTGTAGCTAATCCAACGATCTAATTTGGCACAATTAGTTCTTTGCAATAATCAAAATAATCCAGCAGAATATAGGCCAGCAGATAATTCTCCTTCTCTCCTTGGCACTGGTAAGATATTCTCTAGGTCAATGGGACCCATGTGAGACAATGCTCCTTGATAAAGGCGAAAGAAATGCCCCAGAGATGTAGAAAACACGACTGGGATCTCATTGTACCTGCTTCTTCAGATTTTCAAGGTCATGCTGCCTTCTCTGGATCACAAAACTCAGCTCTTCGACCTCTTGCTAGTGGGACTGCAGTTCATTGCAATGTCTCCCCTTTGCCTCCTCAAGCTCTTTGTGCTGATCGTAGGAAAGGAGAGAGGTGCCGTTTGCTCGGCATCGTTGGCCAAAGCTGAGGGAAACCGCAGGTGTGCGCTGCCGCTCGCGGAGGAACGCAGTCACACTCACGTGCCGTCCTTTACCTCCTTCCTCCCGGCTTCAGAGCATCTCCGTGTTCACAGTCAGAGCTTTTCACGTGGTCATTTCTGACATTTCATCCGCTGGCATTCAGCCTTGGAGCGGGTTCCCGAGTCATTGCTGGTACCGATCACACCTGTGACCCCTCATTTTGCAGTACGAGGATCTCCAGCTACCAGAAAGTCCCAGATGATGCAAGTTTTTGGGGTCAAAGGCAAGTTGGACAACAAGGGAGCAGAACCCTCCCATCAGTTTGATTTTCCCTCCAAGCCAACAGCTGGTTTCTACAGGATCCTCCATAAAGACGCAAGAGGAGAAAACTGACAAACACCTTTGAACTCATCTTGCCGGAGATCCCGGCACTCGGTGGGGCTTTACCTGTCGCTGGTTTGCTTTGGGAGATCCAAGTCACTGGTTTTCCCCAGTTTCAGCTGAACAGAATTTTCAGCAGCAGCTTCCATCATCTTCTGGGATTCCTGACATAAAAAAGGGACAAATGGAGTTCCCTGTCTTTGACCAAAGTGCAATTTTCTGCACGTACCTACAGCCAGTGCTGAGTAGGAAAGCAAGGCCTGGAGCTGTTAGGAACCAATTAAGGAAGCTAATTATTACCTTCAGGTGTGAACTTGAGTCCTCCAGCTTCCACAATAATCAAACCACTCACTTAACCTTGCTCCCGGTCAGAAATACTGTCCTGCAGCAGGGCTGAGGACGTTGTCACCCACAATGGTGGGGACAAGGTGGACTGGACAAGGTGGACTCTCCTTCCCAGGACCAAGCGGGTTAAAAGCACACGTGAGATTTAAGCAACGACTTTTCAGAGCAGCACGAGGACAGTCTGAAGCCCATCACCACCTGGGGGGCTCGGGCTTTTGCACCATGCGAATGCCCCGGGACCCCGTGGCCACGGCACGAGGAAGAAGTGGTTTGGGGCACTTACGGTCACCGTGAGCTTCTCCCAGGTGATGCCGGACACGTTGATCTTGTTGCTCTCCCAGAACCGCAGGGTTTCGTTGGTGGGATTGGTCGGTGCCTCACACCTACAGCTGGAGGGAGAGAAGTCAAAGAACAAGAGGTAAGAGGAAGGCGATGGAGGCACAGCTCTGGGCTCCTGCCAAGGGGCAGCGGCATTTCAGGAGGAAAAAACCCACTAGTAGACAGTGAGGAAGTCGAGCTTGCTGTGCATGTGGACAGGGTAGGTCTCTTTCAGGTGAGTCAGCTTCTCCAGAGCCTCGTAGATGAAGATGAAGCAGATGAGGGTGGCGAAGGCTTCTTCGGTGAAGCGGGTGATGTAGCACACCAAGCAGCTGGCATCGGTGGCCACCAGCACGATGCAGAAAAAGGCGGTCCAGAGCCCGATGCACGCCCGCAGGGAGAGATAGGAGAGCGTGTAATCCCTGGGAACGGAAAATAAAACCAAGGGTGGAAAGGGCAGCAAGAGGCTCCGAGCCGTGGCCCCCTTGGGGGAAAATTGGGAACAATGCAGGAGCGTGTCAAGGCTGCGGATGGAAAACGCGGTTCCCATGTCCTCACAGGGTGTGGGCCCACGGGAGGAGAGGCCAATTATTTAATTATCATTATTTAACAATTATCTTGTGTTAAAGCCTCAGGTCCCTGCTGTGGAAGGTGGTTTCTCCCACATCACCCCAACGCCTAAACACTAAAACCAGCTGGTTCTGCACCCAGCCACCTGCTGCCAGCAAACTGGGGCTTGATAATAAATTTAATTGCAACAAGGGTGGTTCATCCCCGTCAAAGTCATCACAACAGAAGGACCAATGTGGAAAATACCCATTCCCCGTGCAAAGCTCCAACATTTTCAATAAAATCATCAAATCTCAAAATATTTCAGAAGAAACCTATTTGTATATTTGGGCAAAACACCCACTTCCAGCAAAAATCAGGCTAAAAAGTGCCTGGTGTTGGTCTGAGAGGAAAGCAAGTCTTCCCTCCTTCCCAAAGCAGAGCGATTTGTCGCATCTTCCTTCTGCAGCCCATCTTGGGCATCCACATCCTCATGGTTTCTGTTCCTGCTGCTGCTTCACTTTAACCCCAGCTGACCCCCCCATCCATCAGTGATGGGGGCTCTGGCACCATCATGCACTAAAGTAGTGCAACGTCTGTGACACAGGGAACAGCTTAAATCTAACAACTACCCCTAAGAAAAACACAAGGAAACCATCTTTTCTCCATCGCTGCCTTCTTCTGAAGGCTCTCACGGCACCCGGCGGCGGCAGCTGGCCTTACTTGCAGAACTTGTAGAGGATCTTCTCAAACACAAGGACGGGGCCGAGGATGGTGAGAGGTTGGCCAGCAAAGAGGGAAAACACCACGCCGGTCATGGATGCGCCCAGCAGCGACTCCATGGCACTCTGTCTGGGGAGGAGAGGCAGCAGGGAATAAATAAATCATTAGGGAAAAAACCCCCAAAGCCAATTCCCTGCAGCAACGACTTTCACGCGAGTTTTATCCACCCCCCCGAAGCCCCCCAAGAGAGAGGAGCTCACGATGTGGTTGTCGGTCGCCTCCCCCAGCAGCCCTCTGAAGGTGATGACGGGGGACATGCAGGCACAGTACAGGAAGAGGAAGGACGCCAGACACTTCAGGCTCAGACCATCCCGAAAGTCACTCCGGAAGCATACTCATCTTGGAGGATCCCATGGGCTGGGGTTCTTCTTTTGTCTTCGTTTGTCCTCCTTCCTTACGTTAATTACAGTTTAACAAATGGCCTTAGGAGTATGTCCCTCTGTCAAGGACAATCTGTAAAGGAATGTTCTGTTGAACGTCAAATTATAAGTGACTTTCGCAGTATCTGTTCTTTTCGTAGTCACTCCCTTCACGATCGACAGGATGAGTCCCTGAGGCACAGCCAAGGGCAGCCCAGTGTGTGGCAGCTGGGAACCACGGCATGGACTGGACACGCTGATTTCCTTCTACAAGGGAGGAAAATACTTCAAGGGTACCACAAGGGCACAATATGTTTATATTTTTATAAATAACCCTCCACAAACTGTCCCCAGTTAAATACCACAACTGACTGGGCAGGACTCATCTCTTCTAACTTTTGATGTCAGGTCTGCTGAGAGACATCGCTCTCCAGAGAGCCTTCCTCTTCTTCATCAAGTCCAAGAAAGTCTAAAATGACCAGCTCAGACTAGGATGCCCAACTTTAGAGGAACAAATTAGTGTGGCTGTATTTTCCCATTGAGTTATTGGCTTTGATTGTGTAGAACACACTGAAAAATGAGACCCGCGTGAAGAAGACAATAAACAGCTTAGAAAATACGAAGCTCAGCCACAAGGCTGTCAACTGGACGCTCGTTAATCATTTAATGGGAAGCAGCAGTAGGCTTGGCCTTGGTGGGAAGACTGTGAATGCACCAGCAACCAGTATCCTGCAAAAATACCTTATTAATACAGCTGCTGTATGGCTGCTCCCTGTTACAGTCCTTTATATTTGAACTTGTAATTAAAACCCTTGGGATACCTCAGGGCAAATAAAAAAAAGATTTATTAGAGTTGCTTGACAGACGAGGAAGAAAAGACTGATAAGTCTAATATATTTGCTGAGAGCCTCACAAAACCTCAGAGGTGGAGCCAAGATGACATCTCTGTCCTCATGGCTTCTTGCCAAAGTCTCTTTCAAAACAGAAAGGCAAAGGGTTTCGTTTCAGAAGATTCAAAAGAAATGGGTTTCCCCTGTTATTACGCCGTACTCATCTGTAACTTTTTCAATAGGCTCAAACCTTGGTCAGTGGGGGTTTTTTGGCAATTAAACATTTAAGTGTTTCAAATTCCCAAGAGATTGGATAATATTTCACAATTTCTTTCCTTGGTTTTGCAGGGATTTTTTTTTTCCTCCCTGAGCCCATTGGAGGACTTTTCCACCACCTTTCACAAGAAGGCTGATGACAAACAAAACTGGTTACCAGAAACCTTGCTGGTATTCTGTCTCCAAGAGCGGCTGATGCCAAAGGTTTTCTTGTACCTCATTATTTGCAAATATTCTGCACTGGAACAGCTTGCCCTTAGCCCAGCAAGAGAGATAATTGATGGTATGAAGTAGCTGGAAAGACAACTGGCTTAATTGCAGGTTCTTGACAGCACTATCAATTACGCCTACACACAGAGGAGCAGGAATGATTGAAGTCCTGGGTGTCTCACTTGGCTGCTTAAATACAAGCGGAGTCCGTGGCAATCCCAGCTGGAAGAGCAGGATTGGAGCCCAGGAGGAGGGCGCTTGGCCTGGAGCAGCTCTGACTCGGGCTCTGTTTTGTGCTCCTGGCTGGTCTCTCCTTGGTCTCCCACTGAATCCCCCCACTGCAGCAGCATGGTGACAAAGTGGGACAATGCCTGATGGTCCTGGTGGGCGATCTCCCAGCATTCTGCCTGGCCCTGCTGCTAGCGAGGGGAGTTTGCCTCCTTTCAAGCAAGAAAGAGCTCTTGTTGCCTTGCTGTGGTGAGAGCCTACAGGGTCATGGATGGTTTCAAAGGTTTTCCTCCCATAGATGTACTTTGATAAGCAAAACTCCTCAACTTGGGTTTTCACACCCCCAGACATCGTGAAAGATTCATCCATCTGGATCAGGCTCACCTCTGAGCCCGAGTCTAGATGTCCCTGATGACCCTGAGTCCCCAAAAGGCAGATGATGACACGTGCTGCAACCCTTGGGCTGTTCTCAGCTGCCCAACTCCAGCCGTAGTTTAGAAGACCACGAGGTCAGATCTCCTTTCGTCTCCCAACTTCATCTCATCCCACCCAACTTGCTGCAGGAGACAAAGTTTTTGCCTGAAATTTGACAGCGGAGAGTCTCCAGGTTTAAAATAAACCTGATCTTCTCTACTTCCTTCCACCCAGGTGGTGGACCTCGGTGTGCTCATGTCAGAGCAACTCTGCTGGAGCTCCCCTGCAGGAGAGGGAGGGGTACGTGTGGGCACCAGGGGTGTAGCTTCCAGGGTAATCACAGCTCATTAATTTACCTCTAAGCACCAGGAATTTTGGAAAGGGGCCCAGCAATGAAGATAGGAACCCCACAATTTTCATGGTGCTACAGTGTAGCACCCTGACTAATTTCACAGCTTTTTGCCAAAGTAAATCAGGAGGGAACTGCTTGTTCTGGCCACAGCAGCGCAGCCAAGAGGGCTCAAGCCCAAAATTCCAGCAGTCAGAGAGTGGGAGAGCCGGCACGAAGACCGGTTCTACACCACCGGTTCTACACCACCGTGGTACAACTTTTTTCTCCCACTAGATGGTGGCATCTAACGCATCTTCAGCCTCCCTGCCCACATGGCTTCTTGGTTGGGATCTTGGTGGTGACACCAGCCTGCTCACACCTCGTTCCACACCCAGAAACCTCTCAGGATACCACCATCAAGAGCCAGCTCGCAGCTGTAGAGGTTTAGAAGCCAGGACAACATGGGACCAACGAGATCCTCAGTCCTTTCAAGCTGGTGAGGTTTTGTACTCTGAGGTTGACTGTGAGCCTGGGATGTTTTGTAAAATGTGTGTGCACGCAGTAACGCACCTCTGGCAGAAAAACAAGAGACAGTCACCACCAGCTTTAATTATGACTGACCTACTGTCATCTTCTTCACCACCTTGTCGTCCTCCCCTCATACCTGAAATCCTCTTCATGGCGTCAATACTCTTGGAAGCTGAAGCTGTGCCTGGGCACAGGGTGTCAGTAGACACCTTCTTTGAGTGTTACATCCTGAGCATGTTTACAGGGCTGTGATCACCGACGATACATGCCTCAAGACATTCATCTGAAGGTCTCATCTTATGATCTTCTTCTCATTACTTCAGCTCAGCCCCTGGACCTCGAAAATCAAAACGTCTCTAGGCACAGCCTTGGGCAGTCTGTCTTGGGGCATTTTCCATCAAAAATGCATGGGCAACATCTCATTGACGTTAGAAACTTAGATTGCCCAGAGAAGCTGTGGATGCCCCATCCCTGGAGGGGTTCAAGGCCAGGCTGGATGAGGCTTTGAGCAAGGGGGGGCTGGAACTAGATGATATTTGAGGCCTCTTCCAACCCAAACCATTCTGTGATTCTATGAACTTAGTGTTGAGTCAACAAGAAACCAGCAGTGGACATGTCCCCGTGCTCCCCACGTTGACACTGCACCTCTTTTAACCACTTCCCACCCACATTTTCCCCGTGCTGTGGTGGTGGAAAGAAAATCACCTGTTTGATCATCATCGCTCAGATCTCTATGGTCCAAAGACCTGAAACTCAGCCTTGGTCTTAACAGAGCTGAACACACGAACTCCTGACAGATACCAGCAGGAGCTTCTGAAGGAAAGGAACAGTAATAATTAAACACTTTTAAAATATTGTGTTTTTAGACAACTGAAATTCTGGGCCAGATTTTTCACTCCTACCGCAAAAGGGATAGTTTTATACGGAAGGAGGTGCCAGAATACTCGTCTCCAGAAACTGGAGATATGATTATAGCTTAGCTGACAAGCAGAACGGGTTTTGATATACCCTTCCAAACCATTCCTTCTCTAAATTAGTCCAGCGCTTGAGGCTATGCGGTACCAGTGTGTAAACAGTACTTAAAACAACTTTGTGGAAACGCTGATCAAGCCCCCAGTACGAGCTGGGGGTTAGCAATCTCTTTTCTGAGCTGGTCTCCCAGTCTCCTCTTGCAGTCGACTGAAACAGATGGTTTGTCTGATCTCCAGCGCGTGATTCATCCTGTACTGAGGCAGATGCACAAATTAGGTCTTTTGAATTGCCTCCAGAAGTGCCTGTTTCTCTCCATTGACTCTCTCTTCTTCCTTTTTGACCTTTCGCTCTACGAAACAGATCAGTAAAAACACCCACAGACCTGACCACAGCGTTCGTATTAATTCTTTATTTCTTCTGATTAGAGGTGAGAAGCTCTAGGCACCCTGCCCACACAATCAAACAGTGAAACTAGCGCCCAACAGCACTTGGTAGTGTGCAGTGTCACCTTCCGCAGCTTCCAGTTTTTATTATTAGCCTTACCTCATCTAGATAAAAAATGGGGTTGTGATGGTGCAGCTCGTTTATCACTTGGATCCTGAAGAACTGTTTCAGTGGGGGATGCAGAAGCAGCCGTTGGCAGGGCGAACGAACCGTCTCAGCTGTTGGAGGGTGGCTCTACATGGCATTTTGCAAGCCAGGGTAGGCTCACACCACCCACATGCTGAACCCGCGGGGTGCGAGCCGCTGCAGATGGAAACACGGGCTTATCTCAGCAGGGTTTGCTGACACAACCTCCAACTTCACTGCCACAGCTGGCTGCTTCACGGCTTGCGTAGGGCTCTCAGCGTTCGATGAGGGCGGCGATAACCTGGTTCTGACTGAAATACGGTGTCTAGACCTCCCTACGTGCAAGGTACTGCTTCCACACTATGCTACAAAGGTTTGATTTAGCCCTTTGTGGATCCCACTGAACCTTCTCGAGTTGTTCTCGTGGCTCTTTGGCCATTCGCAGATGGGGCTCCACAGTGGATTTCCCACCAAGCTGTGTATCTTTCTCCCCATTAGCTGCCACCCCCAGAACTTTTCACAGTTGGATTTCTTTGGAAAACGGTTAAGAAGATCCTACTTTCCCTCTGACTGGGGAAAAGACATGAAATATTCCTGCTGGGATTGGGACACTCCGGTTCTCTAAGTGTTGATAAAATAAGGTGACACGTGCACTGAGCTTCTTGAACAAATGTTCACAGGGATCTCAGCTGTTCCACTCTTCATTAGAACTTCTGAGCTGACTTAAAGGAGGTTCTGTGAGAAGTTTAGAAAACATCTTCTTCTGCACGGAAGTGACCGTTGAATAAGATGTTGGCCAAAAAAGCCTTACTGGGAATATACCATCCAACTTTTATTTGGGGCCCCAAGGGGGATTAGAAGCGACATAAGGAGGCAGTGATGTTCGTAGACTTCCTGCTCCTTTCTTTATCTGCAACTGCAACGCTAACAAAGTCAACACGGATGAATCAGTCTGTCCCCTGGTTATTTATTGACTGACTCCTGGAGGGAGTGATGGAACTGGGACTCGGCCAATGTCCTGGTTGACTTGGCTAGATTAAGTCAGGTGGTCAGCGCATAGCCCCCCGATAGACATTCCTTTGTAAACACCTTCTTCCACTTCTTTACTGATTTTTACTTGAGGTTGGATCAGATCTCCATAAACTGTTTTACGCATTTTAAGAGTTCTTACAAAAATCTCATTGTACACGGCAGAGTTGTGCCCTCCCATAGACCAACGCGCACACACCGGACAGGGTTTCAAGCTTTTACTTGCCAAAGACAAAGGTTCCAAACAGCCAGAGCTGGAGTGCTCAGAGAAAACCCGAGGAAACAATAGCAACCATCACAACACTGTCGTACAACAGACGTGCGTGGCTGGGGAGTTGAGGGGACGGCTGGGCAGGGAGAAGAGAGCTCAGGATTATGCGCGATCGGTTCAGAGCAGCGATGACACAGAGGTGGGCGGGAAAGACACCCTTGCATCCGACAGTGAGGGGAAAGCCTTCTCCCATTCCACTGGCAGGTTTTTCCACACAAATATTACTTGTGGGAAGATTCGCTGGAAGATCTCGAGCCACTTCCATAGACAGACCTATAACCCTGCCTCTGAGAAGACCACCCACCTTCAGAGCTGCAATCGCCAGTCCCATATTCAGGGCTGTATCTCCCCGATCCACAGCTGCCTCCTTCGTAACCCCCTTCCCCTCCAAAGGCACAGCCCCCTCCAGACCCATAACTTCCACTGCCAAACTCGCCAACCTCCCCAGAGTAGCACCCACCACCACCAGAACCATACCTCCCAGTGCCAGAACTGCAGATATCATCACAGCTTGACCCGCCACCACCACACATGATGCTTCCTCCACCTCCAGAGATGG
>VZTO01028098.1:2901-14374 GCA_013400615.1 Syrrhaptes paradoxus | reverse complement strand
TTCCATTTGTTTCTCAACAGCTTAGAATTAGTTCATATAAGTCCACTAGCAAAGGCGACAGCAGCATAATAGCTTTTCACTTTGCATCATTGAAGGATTTGAACTGACATGGCAGAAGCTGGGATTCAAGTTTTAGATTTAAAACGTAATCTCTCTAATTTAAGGTAAATTCCTATGTACAGTTCAGTTCAGAGCGGCTTTCTGAGGGGCTCCTTCTGATAGTGATCATTTTTCACATTGGTGTCTTTTATTCTCATTTTTCTTTTTTTTTTTGAGTAAACTCAATAATGGGGTCTACATAAACTTTATTCTAGAGCACATCATGAGATTCTCATCACATACAAGGACTGAATAGGCATAAGGCTCTGTCCTAGTTCTGAAGTAGTGAGCCAATGTGTTACAATTCCATTGTGTTCCTCAAGAGCGAACCCTCTACTAAGGAAATAGGAGACAAGTTAGCTACTCTAAGTTAACTAGCTTAACGTGTTCCTATTTACAGATGAGCCTCTTCAGCCCTCTTCATCGAGCAATGAGAGCATGCCCAGTTACTGCAAAAATGATGAAGGAGATATTTTTCTGACAGCTGAGTCCTGGAAGCCCAATGTCTGCACTAGCTGCATTTGCATGGATGGTGTGATTAGATGCTACTCTGAGTCTTGCCCACCGGTATCCTGTGAGAGACCTGTTTTGAGAAAGGGACAATGTTGTCCTTACTGTATTGGTAAGCAAATAAAAATAATTGGTAACTTGTTGTTCCCTTCTTTTGGGAATAAGAAAGAAGTTTTATTTCCAAATTGAAATGTGTTTTCCCTGTTTTACGGAGATGCAGTTTGTGCCTTCAGTTGGAGTGAAGCACAGGGAGCTTTGAGCATCAAGTTTTGTGGTTTTTAGGTAAAAGCGCAAAAAGCTATAAAAGTGGTTTGCCAACAAACTTGAGAGGACATCCTCCTGAAAACTTGGTAATATAACTTACTAGATGAAAATATTACACAGAATTGTTTTATTTAAAGGAAGACCTGACAACCCAAACCATTCTATGATTCTATGGTTTCATACAAAATGGGGAGGATTTCAAGTTTCTTTGACAACTCTCTTTCTGCAGGCTTTTCTTCCAGTGACTTTGCAACCATAAAGATCATTTTAATCCAGAATATATTTTAATGTTAAAAAAATGCAGACTCTATGCAGAGCTGGGCAATCAAACAAGTAGAGTCAGAACATGAGCCTTGGTACTGTACTGGAGAATTCTTTAGGTCAAGGAAGGGATGCACCACAGAGACTAGCACCATGAACTACAAAAATAAGACCTATAGAACTATGTGCTTACACCTGGTATGACAGGTTTGCAAATATATACACGCAACACATAGATACGGCTTTAAGAATCCCATATAGTTGCACAATATTGCAATGTGTGAGCTGTAAAAGCTTAATGATTTTTTTAGTAGCAACTGCTCAGCAATACGGAGTACAGAATCCAGATTTTAATTAGTGCTCAG
The DNA here is from genome assembly GCA_013400615.1 of Syrrhaptes paradoxus. Taxonomy (NCBI): domain Eukaryota; kingdom Metazoa; phylum Chordata; class Aves; order Pterocliformes; family Pteroclidae; genus Syrrhaptes; species Syrrhaptes paradoxus. Next base: position 12,875 of record VZTO01028098.1, on the reverse strand, counting down.
ATATGAAGACTTTCAATGATGATACATTTGATGAATCTAAACTGTACTATCTTGACAGTATGCTTTGTGTTCTAAATAACTGAAATTCATGGAAACTTCCTTTTTTACTGGTGTCTGTGAAATATATACTCTGGCCTGTAAGAGGAGTAAGGTCATGCACTTAATTTTCCTGTTTGTTACTGTTTTCTGGAGAACTCTGAAGCACATCTTTGTACAGATTCTTACTATTTTCATGTAATAGTTGACAGAATGTTTAGTAGGAAAACTCTGTGGAATCAGGTCTTCTTCATTGATGGGAATTTCAAAAATTCAGGGTTTTAGCACTGTATTTTATTATGCTTCTTTCTGGATACAAATCTAAATGCCTAACAAGTTAGTATAGATTCAAATTCAAAATTTTACAGGCTTTTGGATGCTTTGTCTGTCTGAATCATCAAATCCATCCTGTTAGGTTCAACATCCATTTTTCTCATGCAAAAAAAAGATTGATTTGGAAAGACAACCTTCTACTTTAGAGAGGATAAAGGGATATCTGCTTGATTATAGTCTTCTGCAGAAAACAGAGCAGCAACTGTTTGTTTACCAGATGAGATTGATTTACTGGTGGACCTAGAGGAAATTTGAGAGAAGACAGGTAGAGCTAGACACGGTTTTCTGAACTGTGTTTTTGTCTGTGGGTTTCTTACTGCAAGTCTCTCTTGTTTCTACTGTCCTTGAGCGCTTGTTGGAGTTGTGGCCTTCATCCTGTGCTTACACTTGCGTAGCAATGGACACCAAAATGGGAGACACACACAGGATAATATTTTCTTAGGATTTACAAGTTTCTTCTTGAGGTTCAAAGGTGCAACGCTGCTCTCGAGATTTTACCCTTGTTCATTCTTCTAAAAAAATATTTACTGTATTAAATTGTAATGTGCTCTTTACAAACTTGCAAAAGCCTGAGCAAGTTAAAGGACTTTTACAGCCAAACCAGATGCTGAGTTGTCGAAGCTGATCTGCCCGGGGCAAGGAAGCACTGTGGGAGCAAATCAGCCCCTAATGCCCAGGAAGTGCTCAGCTCTAGTTCTGCGTAGGTAATGAGCAGCAGAGGACAGCTCAGGCTGTGCACCTCACCCTTTCCCCAGCCATATCTACTTTCTGACCAACACAGGGCCCCACTGGCTCTATATGCCAACATTGCAAGTCATCTGTGGAAGAACCGAGTGTGCTTTTTGCAGCTTGCAGCCACCTTTTCCTCCCACTCTTCCTTTCCCAGGTCTCCCCCATATTCACTTATAAAGTCTTCTACTTGGAGAGGTTGGGACCCATACTTACCATGGAAGTCATGGAATACCCATACCAAGGATCTCTGGAACATTTGCGCTTTTCAGATAATTCCATTAGTATTTTCCCAACAGTACTTCTTGCTGGTCTCCTTTTGCATTTGAATTTACTCTGTCCAGATCTGTTGCACTGGTCTACTGACTGATAACGTTGTTATTCCAGATGATGTCAGTCTATTATTTATTTGCTAATTAAAAGCTGTACTGATGGCCAAATTATTAAATAAGGCTTTTTATTTATGTTTGGGAGGTAATTCTAACTGACACATTTACATATGTAATCTGTGTGAATGTTAAACCAGTATTTATCTGACGGTTTAAGAATTTACTTTGCAATTTCATTTTGTTATCTCATGCAAGTTCATGTCATCAGCAGGTTTCATCATAATTTCTGCCTCTAAGGAAAAAAGGTAGTCAGAAGCCAAGATGAAAATGAGGTGCTGCTTGGCTTTCGGAGGTTTTGCAGTGTAGTTTTTATTTTTATTATCTGTAAAGTGCTATAGCAGTAGTCAGCATCTTAGGCTAAGCAACTCATGACTGTCTTCTCAGTGCAATGGAAGGTATACTGCAGATCACCTAAAAGGCTTGCATAGGATGCAGCATAAATAATGGTGTATTGAATGCTTAGGCAGAAAGTGTAATGCTTCTTCTAAGTGTTTTCCTGAGACCTACTTACTTTATCAAGTCCAGGTCCCTATACTGTGTCAAAATCTATCTAAAAACTGGTAGCTTTACAGTTCTCAGTCTTTGGTAAAGGTCTTCAAGAGCCTCACTTCTTTCCAGTTTATATAATGCTATGAAAAAATGTACTGAGTTTGGTTCTTGCCCTTATCCTAGGGTTTTTTACAGAGAATGATCAGATCTCCTTGGAATCTGTTTTATCAAAATAGCCTGAGCACTTCAGGTTATGTCACCCAAGAGTTGCTTCATTCTCCTTGGCATCCTGCCTAATGTATTCTTCAAGTATTCCAGATTTAGTTCATCTTTCTTGAACCTTGGTAATTAGAAATGTAGGTAGTCTGGTTTTTTTCTTAGTTAAATAGGATTTACTGAGAGAGGAGGAGGAGTTGAGAGTCTCAAACAGTCGAACACAAAAAATTCAATTTTTCTGTATTTTCACAGCACACTTGATACCGTTTCATGTTACAGTCATCCATCCTCTAGCATGAGGAAAATGAGAAGCAGCCCAGGCTAATTATGTACTTCGTAAGGAAGCAGAAAAGACACTTTTTTTTTAACAAAGATTTTCCAGAAGATGTTGAGAGGGTTGTTTAATTACAGCTGGGATTTCTTTGTAGCTATTGTTTCACTTTTGTGTTTAGGGAAGAAATCAGATTTGTGTAATTGGCCATTACTGTGTGATCACACCACTCTGGTTTTGCTTTCAACAGAAGATACAGTTCCAAAGAAAGTGGTCTGCCACTTCAACGGAAAAACCTACGCAGATGAGGAACGTTGGGACATTGACAGCTGCACACACTGCTACTGCCTGCAGGGTCAGACCCTCTGCTCCACCGTCAGCTGCCCACCCCTCCCCTGTGCTGAACCCATCAACGTGGAGGGAAGCTGCTGTCCCATGTGTCCAGGTAATGTGATGGGACAACCCAGGTTATTGGAATGCTGGTTTTCCAGGACTGATAATAAGGTGGTTTTTTTAACTGGCTTTTCAATGTCAGCCCATGTTTGAACAGTATCAAGAAGACGACAAGCATATAGACATCAGGAAGATTAATATTTTTAACATATAGGCATATTGTACAAATATCTATAATCTGAATTTTACCTATTCTGAGAACTGAGAAGTCAAAAGTTAGTTGCTTGCCCCTGCTCTGTCCTTTCACCAGGTTATGGAAATACATTAGTGAAGCAGGAAAATTAATATTCTTGCGTATTGGCAGATTCTGTCAGTGATTAACATTTGTCTTTTCCAAGTCTCTTCGTTACTTTTCAAATGTTGCATTCCTTTATTTATCATTGTAACTTGGCTTAAAAGTAATGTGACATTTTCTTAGCTATGGACACATGGGACATGAGAATTGCAAGCTATGGACACAAGGGACATAAGAATTGCAACTGGTTCTTAGTGCTAGTCCTGACGTATTTCTGCAGGAGTTAATTCATCTTATTCAGTCAGCTTCCAACAGGACAACTAGAGAGATTCTTGCAGTTCTCCTGCTTTGAGGATTACAAAAAAGAAGAGGAAAGAAACCAGCAGTGACAGTTTAAATATCAGCTGGAAGATGTAGCGTTCCTTTGGTACTTTCATTGTTTAGTATCACATAGGAGCAAGTGAAGTGTGTGTTCTGAAATGGTATTTTCAAAAGTAAATTTGTCCACAGGACTATATCATCACACTGACATGAGGATAATGATAATGGCAGCAGGCATGTGTCCTGCAGGCAGTACGAAACCGGTTTTAAAACAAAATCCCTCACTAGTAATGGTGAAAATTCCGAAATAAAGGATTCATAAGACAAATCACAGCGGGTGCCCAAATATATTTCCTGAATTAAGAGCAGAACTGGGAAAGTAAACAGCCTGGAGTTTGTGACACACCTTCGTCTCATTTCACAGAGATGTACATACCTGAACCTACTAACATCCCCATCGAGAAGACAAATCATCGAGGAGGTGTTGAAGTAGAAATACCAAACTGGCCAACACCAAGCGAAAATGACATCATCCACATTCACAGAGGTAAGAGCTGATATAAACTGGGCTAACTTAGGTCTGTGTTTATTCCCCTTGTTTTAATGCATCTCCTTGTTCTATTCAGGTAGCATCTGTATAATGCTTTGAAAAGGTGGTTATCTGAGAATATTCTTCATTGCAGAACTCTTACATGCATTTTGCGTTGAGAAAAGATGAGTCAGTCTCTTAAATTACATTTCTGCAATTTGGTCTCATTATCATTCTATCTTCAGCTTGGAGGAAGCATCTGTGTTGGTATGATGGAGTTCTGTAAAATTAAGAATGCGATAAAATGAATGATGGGCTGATTTTTTTTTACAAGTGGGAATTTGGTTGCAATTAGATGAGATTATGCAAATGCAAGTGAGCTAAGAAGTTATTGTCAGACTTGCTTGTTATTGTGCTTTAATTCCCATCCTATTTCCTTTCTTTCTGATGGCCTTATCCTAGCTAATACAGTAACTATACAAGACACTAGCTTTCAGTTGTTCTAATTTATATAAACAAGGCGACATCTCAGGAGAAAAAGTCCACATTTCTATGAGTGATGAGATCCATGGCTGGGACTTTTATAATTACATTCTTCTTTATGATCGAGGCCCATTTATAATTACTAACAAATACTCACGTTTGCCTTGCAGACATGAATCATCTCCAGGGAGAGTACAGAAGTGGCAGTGGACCACACCCAAGTGAAGATGCATCAGTTAGCTCTGTTGCCTTGGTAACAATTCCAATCACGATAGCGCTGTTACTGATCATCGTCCTTCTGCTCGTCAATCAGAAAAAGCAGTGGATTCCAGTGTCCTGCTACAAAGCTCCAACAAAGGTGCCGTGTTTATTACCAGGCTTTCACTTTTTTTGAAAACAAGATTAACTAGAATATTGTGTAGGATGCAACTGAGTTCACATCATCTGAACTCTCTTAAATCATTAGGGCCTGTTGCAATAGGACAAAGGGTAATGGTTTTAAAATAAAAGAGGGTAGATATAAGGAAGAAATTTTTTACAGTGAGGGTGGTGAAACACTGGAACAGGTTGCCCAGAGAGGTGGGAGATGCCCCATCACTGGAATGTTCAAGATCAGGTTGGACGGGACTCTGAGCAGCTTGATCTGGTTGAAGATGTGCCTGCTCATTGCAGGGGGTTTGGACGAGATGACCTTTAAAGGTCCCTTCCAACCCAAACCATTCTATGATTTTCTCTTTATGTCTTAAACTATTTTATACCAGTGAGTCTGTTGGTATTTATTTAGTATCCTAAACAATTTTTTTCCACTATCAAATGAAAACTTTTCCTGCTTTATATAGCAATGAGGCGTCACTAAATGGAAATCAAGCTCAGCAAAAAAACCCTTCTGTATGTGTAGGTAAATACATGCAATTTTCTTATCTGCAAACTCGTAAGAGTATTTTTGCTTTCTTAACTTTCATCCACTTTAAAAGTACTGTCTAACATCAGGTACTGTATGTGTAGTAGTGTTTATCACATCTTCTAATAACTCCATCATATGGTTCTGGGATTAATATTTTAAGAGAAATCTCAGGAAACATCTACCAATTAAGTATTTTGAGACTACCAAAAAAAAGGAGGAAGCAGGTAGCTTGGAAATGAAGAGTGAAAAGAGCATTGTTTTGTTTTGAGTAATAGTTCCATCAGCAGACAGAGCCCTTACTCCATAATCAAATGCCATTTATATTAGTTCCCCAATTTATCCCACTTGTATTTCCTAGTTCTAATCAGACAGACTTTGTCCATACTTGGAACACAATTTGAGAGCATCTTTTCTTCAGTTCCACCTAGAAGAGTAATACAGTAATTTTAAAAATGAAGTATCTTTCTGTCAGTGACTGTTTTGGTTTTTTTCCAAAAAGCTTACAAATACAGTCAGAGCATAAAGTTTAATTCAGTTGTAATTAAATAAGAAGCATAAGGAATTTATATTATTCCTTTTCCAATCTTTCAAGACAAGTAAGCAATACCAGTTTCTGAATTTTTTAAGGAATGCATTTAAAAATTCATTTTTTACTCTACTGGATTTACTCCTAAACTCTCAGAAAGGCTGCCTCAGTGAACCTCAGTCTGAATCCACAGATCACAGATTAAAAAAAAAAAAGTTTTGTGATATGGGTTACCAAATGTAAATTTTTAGTAATAAAAAAACCTTATGATTTTCAGATTTAAGTCTTGGAAAAAGAAGCTACATCAGTAGAAAATTGAATTTTTAAGATTTTTCAGTCCACTTCTTTGCTTATAGCGTGAGCATACATATGCAGTGTCACTGCATATGATCATTACATAGTCAAACCCTCACTTACATTTTCCTAAAATTAAATCCCCTATTTACACTTACGAGCAAGTAAGAACAACTGTACCAAGTGCCACATCCACACTGGCATCACCGCAATAACACAGTGCTTTGCAAGGCTGTAAAGCTTAGCAAATAGTAGATAAAAGGTGGATGATTTCCTAAGTTACACGTTGGAAAGGAATGTAGAAGGGACCCATAGGATACCCCATGCCAGGACTAACTATAACAGCTGAGATCTCTCCCATTCTCTCAGTGGAATTGCAGACAGGAATAAAATATTATTGAAAATGATCAGCAATAAAGAGGCTGTTAAAGTCTTGGAAACATGCTGCTGCACATGCGGGGCAACAAGGTTAAGCCCTTGTGTTGTGCTAGACTAACCAGGAAGAGTTTAAGTAGCCCGTCTGTGATATGAGAATACCAGAGCTCCATTCAGATGATGAAAAATGGTCATTCAGAAGAGGGTGTTGCTCTGCTACCGTGCCTGGCATAAGCCTTTACCAAGTTTAGCCAAAGTCCAGACTCTTTCATTGCCAATTCAATTTTGTTTTGTGTCGATGGACTCAAACCACAAAGTTGTTTTTTTTAATTAGGGGTGGAATACAAAAAATGTTCATCTTACTCAGTATTCCCTTTCTGTTTTAACAGCCTTCTTGCCTAAACAATCAACTGGTATACGTGGACTGCAAGAAAGGTACCATGGTCCAGGTGGACAGTTCTCAGAGGATGCTAAGGATTGCAGACCCAGATTCAAGATACAGTGGATTTTACAGCATGCAGAAACAGAACAACTTACAAGCAGATAATTTCTATCAAACAGTTTGAAGAATTGCACCCTTACCAAGGATTAAAGAGAGAGAGAGAGAGACTAAGTCTGCTATTAAAATAAAACTAGAATTGTGCACTTGCTTAGTGGATTGTATTGGATTTGTGACTACATGTACAGCTCTAAGACCTTACTGGGATGAGCTCTGACTCCTGCAATGTGCCAGAAAAAGCATTCCCACTTTTCCTTGAGATAACTGACCAAGTGTTTTCTTAGAACCAAAGTTTTAAAACTTGTTAAGATGTATTTGCTTGTAACATAGCTATAGAGGTTTTTTGGGAGGGGGAATCAGGGGCTAGGGATAGGCAATGAGGTAAAAGGAAGCTTCAGAGAAGAAAAGCTGGTCACGCTTGACCGGAGAAGAAAATGAGTAAGAATACTGCTGAGCAGCAGGATAGTGATTTTTTTTTTTCCTGTTGCTCTGAAAATGCATCTGTTGCAGCAAAGCCTAACCCCAGGTCAAAAAAACCATGAAAAGGTCTGATTTTTTTTTTTCCAGCTCTTGCTACAGTAATATACTCCTAGAACAGAATTTGTCACATCACAGGTGTGGTGTAGCTGCGAATATTTTTCTATATGATGAGAAGCTGCAGTAGTTAATGAAATAGCAAGGAAAAGGTTATAGCAGATAATAAAGGGTGGGTTTATTAAGGATGTATAAAATTATACCTTGTGCTGCTTTTTGGTTTTATTTTTGTTTTCTTCAAAGCTGATTGGCTAGATTAGCCAGACTTTGGCAGAGTTAGCAAATGACTGAGGCCTGAGTAATTCCTGATATGAGCACTGGATCTTTTGACAGCAGTATTGAAGGAAGGAAGGAAAAGTCAAGAACACCATGCAGTTCCAGGGGCTTTTGTTTGTTTGTTTTGTCTGTTGTGGTTTTGTTTTGTTATTTTATACCAATCTCTGGTTGTTCATACAGGAGAAGGAAAAAATATTTTTGTTGGACAAAGCTCTTGCTTACAAGAGAGTAAAAAAAGAGATTGTTTTAAGGTTGTTGTTTTTTTTTTTTCCTGTTGATGTTCTTATTTACTGGTATGCAGATTTAGAAACTACTTCCATGCTAGGAAGCTGCTTAATTTTAATTGTATATTACTCAAGCACCTTTTTTGAAGCTCAGAAAAAAAAGGAGATCATGCTTCTTTAAACTTTAGCATTATAGGAATATTTATGTAAATATAATTATGCTAAAAACAACAAAAAGTATTTGTATGTTTGTGTATATATATGTATATACAAATGCATGTAGGTATACATATGTATATATACATGCATGTGTATATACACTATACATATATATACTGTATATATAAAATACTATGTATACAGTATATATTTTTTCTATTTTTTTTCTTGTTGAATGTATTTTTATCTGAGAGAGATTTTACCCAGAGCAGAAACAGATAAACAGGCATTCCATATCAATGCTTAATCGCTTGTGAGGTTAGGAAAGACAAGAAAAGAGCATCTCATTCTACCTACAGTTTGGTTTGATTTGATTTGAAAGTGTTTGTGTGCGTGTGTGTGTGCATTCTTGTGTTTGCGTGTGTACAGTATGTGCACGATTATAGCAGTAAGCGTTGCTCTTGCTACTTGCTACATTTCAGGGTGTTTCTTATTTTTCTTTTCCTGCTTAGCCTTAAAAAGGCTTTTTAATGAATGCATTGGCTAGAGACACTGATGACAATATACATGCAGCACTAATCAGCTCCATAGAATAACACCACCAGCTCCTGGATTTTCTTTTTTTTTTTTCTTTTTTTTTTTCTTTTTTTTTTTTTCAAACAATTGTTTGAAACAACTACTGGAATATTGTCCACATTAAGCTGGAAGTTTGTTGTAGCTTGCCTCATTTATAACTCTGACTGTATAATACAATGTTAACTTTCCAAACAGGTCTTGGCACTTTTATACTAATTACCCATTTGTGCATTGCCTTTTTTCTTTTACAAATGCTTGTCGTAAGAGACACAGATACCCAGTATGCTTAATGTGAAAAGAAAATGTATTTTTTGTAAAGGAACTCTCAAGTATTGTTGTAAATACTTGGTCAGAGGTTGCTGAACTTTAAAACTGAAAAAAAAAAAACCTAATTTATTATTATAATGACCTAATTTATTAATCTGAAGATTAACAATTTTTTTGTTTTAGAATATCAAAAAGGTGTTCTAGCTGTTTGCATCAAAGAAAAAAATAGGTGTATCATTAAGGGTCAACATTTTTTCTGCTTATATAACTTCAGTTTCCAACCACCAATAAGAAAACTGTAGTCTCCCCAGTGTTTTGTACTCAATCTGATATTGAAACAGAGATGTTTCTGTCCAGTTACTGCAAAGATTTTGTCAAGATAAAACATCCATTCCTTGCATAAGAGTAAGCAGTCTTTATCCAGAAATTGTAAATGCTTGCTTTTGTTTTACAATCAAGGCCATATTCTGAAAATATTAGCAGGATATAGGACATGGTGTAAAATGTTTTTTATTATTATTATTTTATTATTATTATTTTAAAGATATGATTTATCCTATGTGCTGTATCCATTACACTCTTTTACTTTGGTTCCTGTTGTGCTCTTGTAAGAGAAATGCAGATATAATTTTCTGAAAAATAGATGCATATGTGGCACTCGGAGTGCACTGCGGTTCAGCAGATTGCTTGTTTACTTTTTTAACTGTAAGGCGGTTTCTTGTAATTTGGCTCTTGGCAGCACAATAAAAAAATTTTAAACCTATTGATGCGTATTTTCTTAAATGTTCATATTTATTCTGTAATTTATTACTTTTGTACACTAGTCCTTGAGACATTAGTTTATATCTTGGTGTTA